>JAQBSW010003679.1:0-79299 GCA_029291075.1 Eudiplozoon nipponicum
TGTAGTCAGATTTGTCCATTATAGCTACGCTCTTGCATTTATCAGCGCGGGTTGTCGCTTTACACTATCAGTCTCGCAAAGATCCGATTGATTCCCATTTCCAAGTATGCATCTGTTTTGTCTTCTCATTGGCTGGGTGCGTATTCGTACCTTTCTTCCGAAGGCTTCAACATCATTCATACTAACCATTGGAAATGCGGTGATACACAATCTTCGTTTACTGGCGTCGTTTCGGCGCGTTATTTCCAGCACCATCATCAGGCCACTATACACAGCACAATACTCGCAATAGCAGTTTCAAGCAAATGTGGTTTCAACATCTGATAGTGCAAAGCAACAACCTGCGAACGCAATTCGCGGTAAATCACCATATGAAGCTCGCACTGCGCAACAACGCTTCAAACGCTACGTCATTGTTTGTTGTTTTTGTGAGCAATAGCGCGCCCTTTTATGAGAATAACAGTAAAAATGATAAATTTCGTTGTCTCATAACCATTTACTACCTCATTAAACGGTAGACCGTCATTGTGCTTCCGTTTGATCTAAATAAATCTTTAAATCAAGTTTGCGAGCTTGAAGTAAACAGCAATCCCATTGTATTTAACCAGTCGTCGAACAACATAACAAAATATTGTTAGCCGCACAGTATTCGACGGAAACTTCTCGATTATCATTTGAGAACGACTTTATAACGATTATCGAGGATCAAACCGCATTGAATATATATGGAAATCAAATTTAGATATGCGGCTCTCACCTCTAGCATGCAAACTGACTAGAGGTGAGAGCCGAATATCTAAATTTGATTTCCATATATTCAATGCGGTTTGATCCTCGATAGTCAGTTTGCCGTCGTACTCTGATGATGATCATGGAAGGTCGAAACGCGTCAGTGCGTTGCGGCTGGCGGTAGTTTTGTTATGTTGTTCGACGACTGGTTAAATACACTGGGATTGGTGTTTACTTCAAGCTCGCAAACTTGATTTAAAGAATTGTTACCACCACTCGCACAAACAATTATTGTTAAATTGTATTGTCTATATAACGTCTGGATGATTTTTTGGTTTAACAATTTTGTATATTTCAACAAAATATTGTACAATTTATTTCTTCTACTTGTATCTGAAATTTTAGCGCTGTTTGATTAGTATAAAAATCTATCATGACACCTATCCTCTCATAATGTGTGGGTTGTAAAAGTTGTACGCTTTTGCTACATTACAGTCATTACAGGCGACAAAACTGCAGACGCTACCTTTGCAAGTTGCGCGACAAGTTCCTGCGGAAATAATTAAAATATTACAAGCCGCAATGCCTATAACCACGATAACAGAACACGAATCCGCGAGAAGTCAACTGAACGCCCAGCGCAGCAAAGCTGACACACAAAAGGAGCCCGGGAGAGCTGGAAAATCTCGTCAGCCAAACAAACCTACAAGTGGTAGTTTATAACTTGCATTTCACAATTATAGCATTTCAGACAATGCGTTAATATATTTGCATTGTCCAACCCATGCTTGGTATTTTTTCACAGTTGAGAGACCAAAAATCATATTTTTCTTAACAAGTCGATAACAATGGCATATGAGCAGAGGCTATCCTATTCATCAGCACAGAAGTTAATCTCGGTATTTTGAAATATTTAAAAAATTCTAATTCCTTCATTGACGACTTGCATTTCATGGAGAAGCTTGCTTTTATTTAAGCCACATTTATGCAAAATTTCACATTCTTCACATTATCTTGGGAATTAACGCCGCTAATTTCACTAAACCAAGCGACAACCTTTTGCGATGACCACTCTATCCTAGTCAGAACTAACTTTATTGAATTACACGAGGCACTGCTACAACGTATCCAGCATTACTTACTCTTTCACGTTCCGTACCAGAACCATTGTTATTATTCTTTATGCACAATTGCCAGTCGTGGTCACACACACACATACATACTCAAACTTATTTGTGATTTATAACCTGATCTTTTCAATTTCCAGTCTAGATGGTCCACGTTGTCAAATAAAAATGTATTATTATTATTATTATTATTATTATTATTATTATTATTATTATTATTATTATTATTATTATTATTATTATTATTATTATTATTATTATTCATTATTATTAGTATTACTATTATTATTATTATTATTATTATTATTATTATTATTATTATTATTATTATTATTATTATGATACACCATTATGCTCGAGAAACGGGGACATTGGAAGGATAAGCTACATTTTTCATCGAAATATCGGCATTTTTCATCACAGCATTGAAAATTTGTAATAAAATTTGGACTGAACGGTCAAAACCTAGACGTTAATTAATGAAACTAACGCCCTTTGTTGCACAGACAACTAATTATGCGCGGTCTGTACAGCGCATCTAGTCTTCTCTTCTGGCGTGGACTAGAAATTTGATGTTCAGATTGTTTCTACGAATAAAATTTGTGTGCCTCAATGTTAGTAGGCACTATCTGCCTGAAGCGTCATATTTTAAGTTGCCAATAGCCAAAGTTTTCTTGATCGATAAAAATTGCCTTTCATTTTTGCCACTCTTGCTCTTATCCTGCCCTTAACCTTTCAATACTGCGTTAATGGCGCATTGAAATCGAATTCGAAGCTTTACACAAGCTAGGCTGGTCATGCAAATGTTCCTGGCACGACCAGTTTGAGGCTATAATTAATATGGCTACGGGTCGGATAAATATTTTAAACTAAATAACTAGTTGACTACGCCATCTAAATGATCAGAGTGGTTGCTCCAAGGAGGCATACTTGAGTGACTCTTTGTTAAGGAAGTTAATCCATACGATACACAACGGTGTTGTGCTCAATAGTGCCCTCGTCTTTTGTAGCCATAACTTCCGGTGAGCTTCGAACCAGTGAAACATTGGTGGGTAATCTATTTCTCTTAGATTTAATCACAGAGTAATTTTCACGAGGACAGTGGATTCTCTCAGTGGCACAAATTTGATTAAAAATGGTTTCGTCACTACTTGCGCTGAAATAGGGCAGTCAACATATCAAGTAGAATATGATGTATGCGAGATTAACATGTGTGAGATCCGCATGCCTGACTTTTAATGCCTTGTATATGCATTGTGATTTGATCCTATTTAGTCCGTTTACTGCCGTTCTCTGACGGTTACCATAAAAGGCAGCAACGCTTCAGTGACTTGAATTGGTGGTAGTTTTACATTGTTGTGCGATTAATTTCAAAATGGGATAATCTTGGTTTAATGAATTGTCTGATTTTTTATTTAAAACAAAGAAGCTCGTCCAGTTCTAAAGGATCAATTCAAGTCCAGCTTTACATGTTTTACGAAATAGCAACAATACGTCGTGTTCATATGTCCTATGATGAAACTGTTTGCCTCAACTCGGGGTTCTGCTGGTTCAAGTCTTACCAACAGACTACTCAATTAGGTAAAACTGTGATAAAATGGATATATTGATGTATGACTCTCATGAAATAAGTAACGTTCAATCAGCCGGCTGAGTAAGCCATGATATTGCTTTTAGCAAAACTGATTTAAATTAACTTCCTGTAGGTAAATATTTCCTTTTTCAGGTAATTAGATTTTTCAGATTTTGCGGCACAACTCCTTAGAATATCATGTTTTCCAAAACATATTATACGTCAATGTGTTCTATCAATTCCGAGATAGATTTTTTAGAATAATTTGAGGAAATTTAGAATTTTCTCTTATTTATTTACTTACGTTGCTCTGTTTCCAATTAAATCGCAAATTTTTGCAGAAATGTGAAACTATGGTGAGAAGCAAACGCATCGTTGAGAATATCCGATAAGTTATTATTTTACATTTTGCCATACGCTTCCTGATAAGAAGTTATTAAGTTACAGATGTTTTATTATTCGGTCGCCTTATGTTTCATGAGATCACAAATCTAGCTGCCTGTTACTGGTTTAATGCCATTTAACAGTCCAAGATACCAGTAGTAAGTTGCTCAATGGGACGAAATTATGGTCTAGTCGATGGGTGGACGCTGGAATATAAGTCATAGAAGCAACAGCCTGGTTCGTTTAGTTGGCTGGATCAGCCAATTATCTGTTAAACTGTACGTGCACGAACAAAGGCGTTTATGCGCTCCGTACGATTATGGCTATTTCTAAATTGCTCATTAATTTCACAGTATTCTCACGTACGGTCATTTGCCAAAACCAGTTGGCCCTTTCCTGTTTTGAATTTTTCATTATACTGACAACTAAATTTCGTGTCTCATTAGTCTATAAAATAATCTGCACTGGGTGTAATCTAAACAGAAGCAAAATGGTGGCCGTTCATTTGGATGGCATTTTTTTATCACATTAGTGAAGAGAATAGTGCTAAATAAAGAGTATGAGATAGGTGCTTAAACTTTCAACCTAGTTTAAAGCGTGTAAAATTAAGCAGAGCGACAAGCGGTCTTATGGCTAGCTGTATTAACATTCTGATATCCTTTTGAACCTCCAGACTACTTCAAATTGTCTTAACAATGTGGTAATCCCTTAACAATAATGCACTGTCTTCACGTTGTGCGAATAATGTTTAGGTAAAACTAGGCGAAACGAATTGTTGCAACATTGCCTGTTCTTAGTAGTTTAGAAATGTGTGAATATAATTCCTTCTGTAATATGCATTTTTTTCAAATTATTCGGACCAACATTTTTCCTCGCCTTTCTTATATGACGCAAGTCAGGTTGAGCGGGATCATAGATAATTTGGCACAGACAGGTGATCACATGAAGCAAGATCTTGCTAAATATAATTGATATAATGGTTTGACTGTATAGATGGTGCCGATCTAATGGCGTTTTAAATTATCCGCATTATTGACGAAAAGCTCTGCGCTAAATATGAGAAGATAACAAATAAGGATGAAATTATATTCTAGCGAATTTATTTCAATTTCCATGAAATGCGTTTACAAGTTATGCCAGCATCCGGCTACACCAATCTTATGGAAAAGACTTAATTAATTAAAAAGATTAAATTTTCCATTACTTGCCTAACTATTAACTTTTCTCGGAACTAATTGTGGTCTTCTAGACGACACCAATGGAACAAATAACCAATTGACTGCCGAGCTCACGTCTGTATCTTCGCAAGTCGAACAGCTAGTTAACACTGTTCAGGCAGAAAAAACACGTGCAAAACAGGCTGTCCAACTGGCGGTTGGCATTTGGCACCAGAAACGACGCAGTTTGGCCCAGCAGAGTAGACGATTTGTTATGAATTCTGTTCACCTTTCAGATGGTCTGCTTATTCGATTGGACAGTCTGATTCTACGAGCTGAAGTTGAAGATCCACGTAAGTTAGAAAAATTGACAGATCACTACTGGTACAGTAAGCCTGTGTCATTTTCCTTCAAAATGATTTAGGATGCACCACTCATAGATTAAACAGTTATATTTTAATAAAATTCAGCGAAGCGAAGCCAATTCTAAGCCATTTGCCTAAAAGAGCACCAATATTGAGCTTTTTTTTGAAAGGTGAAACAATTGTACATCGCAATACTGTTCAAGGCGTTGCCTAATCATAACAATGAGAACTCTGCTTCTATGTATTCCTTTTACATTATTCATGACTCAAATTGGAGCACATGCATCGTTGTGAGATGTAATTTAACAAAATATTTAAATCAGGATGGCGAACTCGATATAAGCACGAATCCCTTTATATGCACTAGTATAAGGTAACAGAGATAATCCATCCAGTAAACCGATTTCTACGTATTGGCTTTGAAGTCGCATTGGCAAAGACTTTATATAAAGTTAACTCCGTCCATACACATTGGTGTGGGCTACTTTACCATCCATTTCTTCAGCATTTCTTAACCAAATATAGAAAGGCTATAGGGCATAGTATTGTCTCCTAGTGATGAGTCGCCGGTAAACACGAAACGCATGTGTACAAGAGATTATAACCTTCATCCATGCTGACTTCAGTTTATTCTTCTGGTCGCATTCGAACTAGTTTTTTACTTGGTCTATATATATATATATATATATGTATATATATATATATATATATATATCGTCAGTATAAACAAAAATTGCACAACTTAGCAAAAGTAATTGATTAACAAAACCGGGTTTTTCTTTGCCTTTTGGCACAAAACTTAGGTACCCATGAGATTACACCTCCTGCTAATGATAACATTAGTATAATCTCCTAAATATATAATGACTGGCCTCGACACAATTAAAAAATGCTCATCACTATTAAAATACAAAAAAATAAATGGAGACCTTGATTGCCCGCACAGTGGGTTCCAGAGGAGCCAACACCAATAGTGCTCAATTAATCAGGCTTCTCCAGTGAACCATTTTTACACCAATCTCCCACATATTCTGACTCATTCAATTTCATCTTGGCTAGTAAGAGTACGATACACTTTGATCAAGTGTCCGATAACGCAAAAAATATTATATGGCTAAGAGATATCTTTCCTGTGAATCCAGCCATCCACAGAACTTGCTACGGTGGCCTGATGAACATGATGTGAAATTGGCTTTGTTAAGCAATGGCTCAAGCAGCGCAGTCGATGATACACAGAAGGTTAGATGGCGATGAATTGTCGAAAAACGGCCGTTTAGGAACTGGTTGTTTCATAAACTTTTCTCTTGATTAATACCTCCTAATGCTTGGCTGTCAATGACCTAAACCAACTTGAACGAATTTATGGCTAAACAAAGTTGTCTAGACACAGACAATTACAGTGTGCTAATTCCCAAAACTCCGGAGTATGATTGACTCGAAGACATTGGACTTGGTGCACAGTGAGTTAGAGGGCTGATTCCAAGAATTGCAGAATTTTCCAAAAGCGGCAGCTGTAAAGCAAATACATCTGGAAATGTCATCAGACGCCGATCCGCCTTGCAACGCCGGAGATCTTAAGTAAACGAGATTATTGACTTATAGTACGGTGTCATAAAGGACGATCTTAGGCTCCTGATAAAATCTGTCCATGACATCTGATTTTTATGTGTTTAACTTCAGACCGTAATGGATAGACACTTGTTGAGCCTAGTTAATGGCTCTCTGATGTTAGTCTTCCATTTTTGCCATCAAGACAGCGTCGTCAGCATATTCTAGATCAGTATCCTGGCCACCAGTACTAATCTTCACTCCGAGTAGGGCTGCGATGTCTAACAATATAATTCAACTGACTGGGAGCAATGACACAATTACCTGAGGTTTAGAAATGTCTTTACTAGTGTGATTACATGTTAGTTTTTCATTCCAACAGGATTCGAGAAATTGAATCTTTTGGCTGCGACAATGTCATTTGGCGTATCTCGCCATAAACTAACATATGGGACAAAATCTAAAGCAGTTGAATACTATAGGAAAATAACAACAGTGGGCCACTGACAGTAGTAGCACAACTCAAGAGTGCGGCGGATTGCATTAATATAGTCCTCGTATCCCATACCCGGCCGAAACCTTCCCTAAGTTAACCTAATTTGCCTCTTTCGCTCTTCGCGAATCCTTATGAAGATGCTAACAAAGGCCAATTTAGGTGCAGTACATAGCAAACTGACACGACAATAGTTGACAGGAGTGCTAACGAGATCTTTTTATGAAACACCATAATACCACACGTGCACTCCATTGAGACGAATTATTTTCTCCAGTTTGCGGTAGTTAGCCTGCTCAGATCCTTCCGAACTTCTATTTCATGGAAGTTGAAAAACTTTCGAAGACCATCAAAATTCCTGTCTTCGTTGTTCCTCATGAGAATGCAATTTTTGCTATTTCATCAAAACTAGGAGTGTCGATATCCATCTTGTAAAAATAACGAGGCATCTCTTCATCATTAATCTCGCCATTTGCCATATTTGGAGAATTGAAGAACTTTTTGGAAGAAGTTGACAATTTACGCATCAGAAACTGAGAGCGCTCGTACGCCTTGGCAGAATGACTGCTATTAATAAGTCAGATTTGGGCGTATATTTCAAGTAACTTGCTACGCATCGACGTTGCTTCAAACTTATCAGCGTTGTTAAGTCAGTTTTTCTTTTTTTTTGGTCACGTGGATCGCGGTGAATTTCTTGCAAACCTCACGAGCCAAGGTTCGACCTCCTCGTAGTTTTGCAGCAGGTGCCGCAATTTGATCAGCTTTGATGTTAGTAGAGATTGCAACTGAGTTCACGGGCTCTATAATAAGACGACAAGCCGAAGCCTGCGTAAGCGTTCCCTTCATGGCGCTTCAGATGTTATTCGGCATGCTATCGGCTACAGGTACATGTCGCCTGGGAGAGCAGATGCGTCCCAAAATGAATTCTGTACATTTTTGTCCGTTTTCATTGCACGGCTATTCGGACGCAAGACAAGCTACCGCATGGAGGTTAACTTCAAACTGTTTCTAGGGGTCAGAAGGCTGTGGTCAGACACATTAATTGGGCCCGTAATATGCCAATGGTATGCTCTCGTGTCCTGTACAGAAGACAACCGACATCTGATTTTAGAAGTTATATGTAATTTTACTGTCTCATCTGCATAAGCCACTTTGCTGCACTCTGTAACAAGGTGTCTATTGTTGTGCTGAAAAATTGAGTTTACCACAGCCAGGTTAAGGCTAAATGCCCGAGAGCCTGATACCGTTACCACAGCTATTTCTAGCCTAAGTTCATTTTCTATCACTTCCACTTTTCGAAATATCTTGACTTAGTTTGTCGTTAAAATCAGAGGCGAAATCTGATAGCTTTCAAAAGAAATCATTAAATTTATTAGCAGAATATCTGAGAGCTGGCGCGTGCACATTCACGGACCTCGTGAACTAGCCCACTACAAACGACAGCTTATATAGTTCTCCAGTAAAGTAGGTTGCCGCTGCGGCACCAGAAACATAAGAAGGCGACAACACAATAGGTTGAATCATTGCTGCATTTGGATAGCCAAAGTAACACGTTTTCCCGTAGGCTGGGCACAAATGAGATAGATTTTAGTAGGCTTAAAGCAGTTCAGGTCTCCTAGACGCAAGTAACCTGGCCACCCTACCTGTGCAGTTCAGCAGCCGTAAACTATTAATTAGCTGGCAAGATATGAATCTACACACTCCAAGAGGCAATTGACAAACTATTTTTGGAGCTAAGCGACACACGGGAAACATCAAAGTCTACCGGAAGTACACCGACACAGAAAGGCTAGCTCCGCCAGTCGCTTTCCTCTTACGTTCAAATTGAACTCGTGCATGTGAACACAGCTAATCAGGCACTAATTGACCTCTGACTGAAGGTTTCAGGCTAGCACGATCATTGTTTACTCTCTGAGGAGAGCATGACGGTGTTGATTATTCCCAATGGAGACAAATGATTCGGATTTAGTCATCTTTTTTTTTTGATAGCCTGCCGATGACGACTGATAGGTGTTATCTGCCCGTTTATTTAATTTCGGAATTTTTTTCTAGTAGATTTATAACAGTTAGATACTATACGTTGAGAAGAACTAATATATATGCAATTGCGTATTATTTGGTGCGCACCTTGTCACAAATTTGGTCAAATTGAACATACCAAAGCTACTCCAACCACTGAGCCACCCTGAAGCAATTAACTATTTGACTACCCTTCCGCGATCAACCTCTAAGCCACCCTGTTATAATGTTTGTAAAGTAAGGTACAAATACAAATTTATTACCTGTATATGCAGAATAATACAAAATATAATGCCGAATATAATTAAATGGAGCAGAGTCTATCTTTTAACTTCGTATGATGCGTGGACAGTCTTATAATTGCTTATTTCATCATAAGGATTATAATTATTTTAAGTTTAAATACTAATTGATATTTCAAGCAAATGCCATGTTGCGATATTAACAAATAGTGTGGTGCTACTTATAGTAATAAACCACAATTAATGACAAATTACGGTTTAAATTACATTTAGATTATGTACTACAAACCTATGGTATTGTTACTTATCGTTCGAATTTATTCTCACATGCTAGTTTATTGTAGCAGAATCTTTATGCACGATTGTGGATAAATAAATATTTTGCAAACATATGATCTTTAGCCACTCCTCTTATTGCCATGCTTAGATCATTTCCATAAATAAATATAATTTATAAAATTAATTTTAAAAGCAAATGAATCAAAATTAGACCAGTCATCATGAACGGAAGGTATAATCTCATGTGCACATTCGCTTCATTCTTAATGACGACTCATCAGTAGGAGCTGGTATTACGCGTTTTACCAACTATAAATTTGGATGAGGAATGTGGGAAAATAGGACGGTACAATCTCCTATAGGAATATGTAAACCCGTAGTTGTGAAGCTAACTTCGTATAGTCTTTGACAATGCGACTTCAAAGCCAACTCACTATATGCAGTATATATACCAAGCCTGTAAATGGTATCCATGTTATGACTCTTGTATCAGTACCTATGGTTACCCAAGATGTATATGGTACAAACAAAATGAATTTCAATGTAGGCTAGAATTCACCAAAATTGAAAAAGACAACTATTTAAGGTCTTTTGTGTGAACGGAATAAACGTACCAATAGCTAATATATCTGCACCAATTGTTCATTTGAAATGTCTTGAATGAAAATTCTACTTTCACGTAATATTTCCAGTGGTGAAGAAAGCACCGGTACGACTTATCCAGATTCTCGTTAACCAACGACAAGACATGCTGTCCTTAGCTTCAGAATCAAATCTAGCCCCAATTCTATCAGAGCCAACCTCCAGTAAACCAACTCCAGCGAATAAGAGACTAAACTTGATGTCGCAAACGTCAACAATGGACTCGCCGATTAACTCTGCGGCGTCGTCCATAGAGATAGTCAATAAATCCGTAAATCAATCGCAGCAACGTGGTGCCGATGAGTTGGCTTACACTGGGAAAAAGACCTGGCCTCAATTGGATGTCAGTCGATTTTTCGCAATTCCTCTGGAGCCTGTGTTACCAGCGCGGCTCAACGCTTCGTTAGAATATGGTAGTCTGTTTCATCTATCACTGGAGGACATTGACGTGTTCAAAGGGGAGAGTTTTGAAGTAAGTGAAGAGTTATCTTTAAGGCTGGTCGAAATTAGGACTATGTATGCTAGTTGTTTAACACTCTCTCGATGTTTACATTGTACTATCTTATTTTGCCTTTCAATTTATATATGAAGAGATGTTAATTTGTAGATAATGAGAAAGAAGCAGTTCTTTTATATATTTTTATTTTTGCACATGGAATGAAAATTCATGAAATCCACAAACCTTCGCATCTTAAAATTAATAAAAGTAGCCTCTGCTGGTAGGTAAACAGATTCTAACGCACGCAAGTAAAGCAAGCAAATTCGGCAAAAGTTTTCAAGGTAAATTCAATATTTTGTTAGTTCGAAAAGAAATTTCATGACTTCAAACAACGTGAGAATATGTTTGTTATAGTTTAACCACCTGCAATTAGTGTTATTTGGATGCGGTGATTAGTCGAACATTCTCTTGTTGAAAACACACTGGAAAGAACCAATTATCACTATGCCCAAATGCTTTAGAAAGTAAAAACGACCAACGGTAGAGCGTCATGTTGCCACAGTATAGTGTGAATCGAGCTGTCGATACTTATTAATTAGAATTTTTAACTGAGCAGTTTTTGTATTTGAAATTGTCATGGACTTGTTAGCTTTAAAAAGTGTATTATTTTCAGTGTTTAGCGATTAGGTGCTATCCAACTTCCAGACTCATTTGTCCATAAATCCTAAAAAGTTGGCATCTTCCTTTGAAAAAATAGAATAACCTACTGGTTACAAAACTATTAGATTGAAGTCACTGAAACTGTAACAGCAGCTACGTGGCATTTTGGTCAATTGAAAACTTTAGATTATCGCAAAGAAAATTACTTGAAACAAAAAATAAAATGGTTAGCTGACCATATTAATCTCCGCCGCTCAGGTAAAACATTTACTTGCTGACTGCTTGAAGTCGTTTCTAAACATTTAAAGATATTTCAGAAATGGATCATCATCGTAATGAACGTCGTGGAGTTCTATCATAACATACCAAGATAAATACACACTACTACATATATAACCTTCTATTATCCATAAAAAGTGTAAATAAGTTTTATGTTTATTTTATTGGAAATCTGTGCTCCAAATGAAAACCTTCTCACGTTTTTGACGTGCAGTTATTTATGTGCTAAAAGAAGTTTATTTGCATATAATTTATATGTATTTGTCTTACGGTATACAGGTAAAGGGTGAGAGTAAGCGGGGACAGAGAACTGAAACTGAACATCCAAAAATGGAGCTTGATCTGCATTGTTCCACAAACATTGTGACAGCGAAGAAGAGTTTGGCTCATCTGGCTACAATTGAAGCACGCGACGTTGCAGCAACAGTAAGTTTATCTTAATCCTGTGACATTATTTCATACAATTTTAACTACTACTATCATAAATACTAGTTTTTTTAATTATTGGTACTATGAATATTATTACTTCTTGAAGCGTAAATACTAATAGCATGTGTATCTTTAAAATTTCTCCTGAAACCATTTGTAAAAATATATTTATTTACATGGATACAGCACCGGATTCCGAAGCAGACGTGCCGAGGTTCGAGCGCTGTCCACGGCAAATTCTGGACAGTGTGTGATGAGTTCCCACAAGGACGAAACTGGTCTACTGGATGAATTGGGCCCTTTCTTACACTATACATTTCTTATTATACTGACAAATGTATGCACATAATTGGTCAAGTTTTTATATCAAGATCGCAAACTTGATTATAGTAACAATAATATACTGTCTACTTGATATGTCTAATAATACTGTATTTAACTCACGAACTGTTTACTTCTAGTGCTATAACTACTCCAAAAGAAATGCGTGCTTGCAATACGGGGTGAAGTGGCCAATTACTTGCTTTGGATTGTGACAAACACATGATTGTTCTCAGTTATTCTACTTGTCAGAAAGATTTCGGATACCTGTTTCGATATCCTTCATCAGTCCGCAATTCATCACAAGTCTTAGAACCCAGCTAATAGGGCACGTGCAATATTTCTTTTGTCGATTTCATTTTTGAATCCGACTGGCTAGTCCTATAATAGCTAACTAGCTTTTCACTAGATAGATTCGCATTACATATTTAGCTATGCCTGTAACTGATGTGTACAACTAAATAAGTGAAATTAGAGAGGCTGAATTATAATTTATCTATTACATGCTTCATACTAATTGTTTCATACTTACCGTTTTGAATGGCGTAAATGAGGGAGACCTCAATGTTAAGAGAGGACGTAAGGTACAATACGGACACGAATAATAAAATCATGCCAGGAAAAATGATAAAATTAAAGGCAGACAAATAATGCAAGTGTGAAATTTCACTCGCACCACTTTGTTACTGGCTTTAAGATACCGATTTTCATACGAACAGGATTATTTGACTTGAAATTAAGAATAATCTCTGAATAAGTATCTTTCGTATAAACAACTCTTTCCAATTTCTGACCATTTCTAATTAATTTGAAGTAAAAAAACGGTAATTCATTGTGACACCGTTTCAATCTATACATTTGAAAACATCGGCGTGCAAAAGAGAAAGTAACATCGATATTTTGTTAGTTTTTTCGTGTTCTAATTCTCGCACACGTATTATTTAAATGAAATATATTTTAGTGACACTGAGTACAGCATTACGACCTGATATTTGTTAGTCACAACACATGTTAATTACTTATGCCAAAGCTACTGTTACTTTCCCTACTACTAATATTAATACTTCTACCTCTACTAGTGTAAATAAAAATACTAATTATACTTTTAATAATAATCAAGTAACAATTTATAAAAAAATTAAATATAAACAGATCTGGTTCGGAACGAGGTTACCACGTTTGCTTAAATTTAATATTGTGAGAATTTTGACCGTGTGTGTGTGATTAGAGGCGTGATGATGAAACGGGGAATGCCGTTCCGAAACGTTGCCAGCCAACGACGGTTAGATCGTGCCTTATTTCCAGTAGTTAGTATGAACAATATTGAAGCCATCCGAGGTCGAATCAGCACCACGCCACAACGAAGACGAACTCGCTGCATACTTGGAAATGGGGATCAATTGGATCTTTGCGAATTTATCCAACATAGCAAAACTACCACCAGTCGCAAGCACTGACACGTAGTGTTGCTATGTTATTCGACGACTAGTTAATTACAATCTTATTTTTGTTTACTTCAAAATCACAAACTTTATAGAAAAAATATTACCGCCACCCGCGCAATCATTGATTGTTTAATTGTATGACCTATATATAGGTTGCAAAAGCTGCAAAAACGTTAACGTTCGCGACTGCATTGAAACTGTGCAGCCGATATTTACAGTCAAGTACAATGTATGTGAGATTACTAGAGAGGTGGTAGCGTGTCTAATTATTCTTCCATGTGTGCATATATATATATATATATATATATATATGCTCTATATATATATATATATATATATAGTGGGTTCTTTAAGTCGCATTAATAAAGGCTTTATATTAAGTTAGTTTCACTACTGCGGAGTTACATTCGTATAGTTGATTGTAGCGTCCTGTTTTACCACATTCCTCACCAAAATATTAAGTTTATGAGGGACGCAGTACTAGCTTCTACTGATGAGTCACTGGTAAGCAGGAAAATAATGTGTACGAAATTATACATTCCGTTCATGTTTTTTTTTATCAGTTTGTCCTTCTAGTAATATTGGAACCAATTTTTACTAGGTGCACAACACCTAATACACAGTTATAAACAAGCATAATTCTAGAAATTTACGCATCAAAAAGCAGTGATTTTTGTGTTGCATTAAGCAAGAAAACGAATAAAACTGAACATGTATGAAGATGTTATTTATGGTATTCCTTCTCAGCGTTGAATTAACAAACGGTATATGTGCGCGAATTAGATACATTTTTATGTGCGTATATATTCATTTGTGAATGTTTTTGTCTTCATTAAAATGCCTTGTTTGAGATGTAATCTTGGCTATGGTGCTAAAATCTTATAAATAAGATCTTTTCGCTTCAGCTAAAAAATTTCTGTCCTGTTTATCAAAAATGACCCTTGTTTTCACAATGCTTTGTATCTTTTATTCTGGTGTTACGTGATACAATGAAACCCACAAGGAAACTGTATTGCCAATGTTGCTTCGCATTAAAGCTGACTTGTCCATAATGGTCTTGTGTAGAGGTGTAGCTTGTCCCACTTCTTTTGCGTTATCTAGGTAAATATACACAGTAGCTATCTCATAAATCTCTCTTTAATAGGTTCTTGCCAAAATTACTATTCTATCATGATTTTCAAAAGTTTAATGTTTTTTGTTATTCTTCTTATTCTTATATGGCAGTGAAGCATTAGTTACTAGTGCCTTATTATGACGATAATGATGATGATGATGAAGATGATGGTCATGATGATGATGTTTGTGATGATGATGATCATAATGATGATGATGACGATGATGATGATAATGAAAGAGAAGAAGAAGATAAGGATGATGAAGATGATGAATTGAATATAAACCATTTAGTTTTTTGCTCTTGTGCATTTATGCATATGCCATTTTGTATAATATTAGCATTTAGACTAACTTTTTTTTAAATTCCAATACAAATACATAGCAGGGGAATTGTGATTCAGTGAATAGAAAATAAAGTTAAAAGAGCATTGCTTGCGCGGGTGGTGATAATAATTACTATAACCAAGGTTACGATCTTGATATTAACACCTGACCCATTAAGTACATAAATTTGTCGGTATAAATTCAGAATTGTATACTGTAGAAAAGGCAATTCATCCAGTAGATCGTCTTCTTCCTTGTTGGGAACTCATCATGCACAGGCTAGAATTTGCCGCGGACAGGGTTAAAACCTGGACACGTCTGCATTGAAATCTGGTGCTCTACCCACTGAGCCACAGGGTGCGTCAAAGTGGTTTTACAAATATATGTAATGCAGTTTAATCCTTGCTAGTTAGTTTACCGTCGTACTCTGATCATGATCATGGACGGTCGAAACGCGTCATTGCGTGCGACTAGCGGTAGTTTTGTTGTTGTTCGTCAATTAGTTAAATAAAATGGGGTTGGTGTTTACTTCAAGCTCGCAAACTTTATTTAAAGAATTGGTACCATCACCCGCGCAATCAATTATTGTTTAATTGTAAGTAGATCTTGTATAGCCTAACTGGGAGTGTGCTTTAGAAATAATATTAATTCAAATTTGTACACAATTTAAGAATATGACACGTCCGTCGCAAAAGCTTAAAATTTATGCACACCCCAGTACACAATTTGCAACAATCGATAGAGATATTGTTTGAATGAAGTTTGTCAACTTGAGATTCATACCAATCCCATATATTTTAACCAGGCGAGCAATATAGCCAATATACAGCAATTCGCATGAACTAACATGTTTCGTTTGCCATCGAATCTGATGATGATGATGATGATGGAAATTCGAAACATGCCAATGTTTGCTACTTACAGTAGTTTTGCTATGTTGTTCGACAACAGGTTCAATAAAATTGAATTGGTGTCAATCTCAAGTTTGCAAACTATATTTGCAAAATTGTTAACGCCACTTACACCAAGAACGATTGTTCAATCATATAAGTGTCAATAATAAAATTGGAATAAGTTTCGAAAAACGGCTCTCCTCTATTGACCTGTTTATAATTAATAAAGCACTTTAGTTAGACAAAAATAATTAGGAAATCATTGCGACGGTCTTTAGAAAATAAAAATGTTATAAATTTTAAATTTTATGATAGAACAATCGACAGACGAAGCGAATGGAATACACAAATCATATCAATAAAATAATTGTATTATTTATTACATACAATATAAGTAAAAGTAGTAATAATCCACAAGTATTTATCATCTAGTTGATTTTTAAACATAAGTTAGAAAACGATTGACATGGTAAATGGTCATAAAATCGACTGGTTATCCTGGAACTACGGAAGTGAGCTCCCAGCTTAAATATGATGAAAGATTAACTTATGTATGATAGTATATTATATCTAAATAAAGAATAAGTGTGGGCTTGATAGAACTATAAAGATAAGCTATAGGTACATGGAACAGGTTCCTCGATATAAACACTTTTAACCCGCAAAGTTCATGGTTTTTTCATGTTTGATTTTGAGTTAAGCCACATTTGTTTAGCGCTAAAGGAAATAGAGGAATACTTAGTATGCTGAAGCATAACTGGATCAGAAAAAGAAGTTTACACGACAAAATTGAAGAATGCCGTTTTCTCAGATCAAAATTTAACTGAACTATGTGGTTCATTAAATAATAAATTTTAAAAAGAAAACGGGATCAGGTCAAATTAGAATTATGCCATATATAACAAGAAACGGGACACATCTAAAAGCGTACAAACGCGCACCAATTTCATCAGCTTCCATTCAATTCATGTACAAATTTATTTCGACTATTTATCTGCGATCAACGTATATTGACACTCTTAGATTCCTTAATAAACAGCTCTTTTTATGTGTTACTTACAAAAGAGCATTAGGATTAAAGTGGAATTTCATTGAATTTTCCGCACCCAAATGGAGAAACACAAATGTTGATTTAGTAATAGCAACTCATTAGATCCCATATACATAAATGGTTTTTGTGTTAATATTTAACTGCCTTATAAGCGTTAATGCAATGGATAAATTCTGTGCAATCTACGAATTCAACATACGGTATTTCTAAACATGCATTAGCTCCTGTTGGCGATTTGTAATCACGGTCGACCAATTACTGAAAAAGCAAATCGAGGAAAATTTCCGACTGGACACAAAAGGAAAAGGGGACAACATTTAAGCAGATGATAAAATTTTTCATTAACTTTCCACTTCAAACCGGGCAAATTCCAGATTACTCTTTAAAGCAAGCAATGTAGGTTAGCGGCGCATTGCGGAATCTTGTGAATGCAGCAGCATTGAAGCGCAATTACTTGACATTTCCAGTCAATTACAATGTATGGGAGACTAATAGAGATGAGAGCCTCATACTCTATTTTGCTTTCCATATATATTCATTGCGGTTTGATCCTCGCTAGTCAATATTCCGTCGTACTTTGGTGATGTTCATGGAATGTCGAAACGCGCCAGTAGGTGTGACTGACGGTAGTTTTGCTATGTTCTTCGACGACTGGTTAAATACAACGGGATTGGTGTTTACTTCAAGCTCGCACGCTTGATTTAAAGTATTTTTACTACCATCCGCGAAATCAATGATGGTTTAATTGTATTACCTATTTATATATTTGGCGAAAGCTGTAAAAGGTTAATGTTCGTGACTGCACATAAAATGTGCAGCCGACATTTCCAGTCAAGTACAATGTATGCGAAACTACTAGAAGTGAGAGCCGAGTATCTAATTTTGCTTTCCATATATATGCAATGCGGTTTGATCTTCGCTAGTCAGTTTGCCATCGTACTCTGATGATTACCATAGAAGGTAGAAACGGTCAGTACGTGTGACTGACGGTAGTTCTGCTATGTTGTTCGACGACTGGCTAAATACAATTGGATTGTTGGTTATTTTAAGCTCACAAACTTGATTAAAATAGTTGTTAAGAGAACTGAACGTGTGAGTTGTGCGGGTGCTCATACCTTTACGTGCGTGTTTTTACTTTGGGTTATTTTTAAATAATGTAAACATATAATCCAACTTTTTCTTCTTTTTTTAAGTTTAATATCTTAATAAATATATACTTCCTTCCAGTTCAGATCTGGTAAAAATGGCATTATAAAATGTGTTCAATAAACCTGTTTCATTACTATGCCTACCTTTAATACGTAAAAGTTCAGATTTTCGTTAATAAGACTGTAGGATAATATAAACAAAATTAAAATATTAGCTGTATAGATTATTAAACTATGAACAAATCATTATTATTTACTTATAAAATCGTAAGCAATAACAGTTTTTATACACGGAGGGAACAGGAATGGAAAATCTAAGTCATGCGGCTAAACCCCTTAAGGAAGAGAAAAGGCTGCTGTAATGTTGTTAGATAATAGACTTAAAAGAAACATGTTGCGCGACAGGGAATAGATCATTTACCTGATTATCGGGTTGTGATCCGATTCTTTTGTATCCGCTGTCTTCCTGATTTCTCCAATCAGAAATCAGGAAGAGAGCGAATGCAAAAAAATCGTATCGCAACCCGATAGTCAGGTAGATAATGGACTTGTTGGTCTAGACGGTGATAAACGTTGTTTTAGGCGTTAAATAAAACCAAAACAAAATACAGAAAGCAATTTTAAAAGCCTAATATTGAAAGATTGCAAAGAGCATGGAAGACGCTACTCTACATGAATAAACAAAAAGAAAAAAAGTATTCCTACTTAAATTTATAAAGCCGTTCGCTTCCTGACAAAACATCCATAATTATGCTTTCATATTCTGAAACATTTTCCTGCGAATTTACAGCTAATTTATCCGGTAGTAGTAGCATGAACCCAGTCAGAGATATTTGAATATAGTCATCTAATATTATGCGAAACTTTAATTTCAATTTTACTGCGATGTCGAAATTAAAAGTTCAAAAGGGTATAACGGAATTAGAGAAAACCCGTCAGAAGCGGAGGGCAAGTTGCGACTGTTGAATGGAGCGATATTCACTTGCTATTCGAAATCAGATGCTCTGTAAAGATTTGCCTCATCATTGAGTGGTGAACCAGTTTAGAGCATGAAAACTCTGAATTTAAAACCTTAGATCAAACTTAGATATTTCGTGTTGGCACACATTTCTAAATGATTAGAATAACAAATAATGAATCCTTACTGGATCTGCCGGCACGCACTATAAAAAGGGTCGCCTAATCTACTATGTTCTGTTGAGTGGCTAAAAGAATAGGCTACTGCAGATGAGCCCGAAATTCATGGTAGTATAGTGGAAGCATCTTCCTGAAATTCTGATGGAGGATCAATAACGTATTGTACTCGATGGAGAGTAAATAAAATTGGCGCTGACTCAAACCTGCCACTAATAAGTCGGTTAGTGCCTGAGGCTCCTCAATAATTTCGCTATTAAAAACGATCGTTTATTTGGAAAGCTATAAAATTTGATTTGTGGCCTTGGGTGGCGTTCGTACACTCAAACGATTTACGGTGATTGCATTTCCCAGCTGCTTCAATATAGCTTGATTAACAGCGAGGAAGGCAAACGAATCCTGACTGAAAATAGCAGTGACAGCTGCATAACTGTCTCTTATTTTTTTCTTTCCGATAATCTAGTTATGATGAAATATAATTTACAGCGCCACAGGATGCATCGTGTCATATGGTGTGGCTATCTCAGCCATGCATACCGGATTGTGACATGTCATTGCACGCAGATCGGCCACATTCCGGTAAATAGAACATTGTTGTTCTCTATTGAAAAAGCGTGCAATTACAAGGCGTTATTTACCAGTTTAATCCAAAAGTCTGATAAATCGTTTGGCGGCGAAGACCCGTCAACTAAAAATGAACAGTAAGTGCAGCAATCAAGCACGTGGGCATATGCTACGTTAGTACCACGTGTACCTTCTGCCGATAGCCCACCAAACCGCACCTGGTACGTTATGCTGGAAAAGATTTTGCAAATCTCAGCTTGTCTTTTGACGATAAATACCAAGAACTTGTTTACTTTTCCTAATAACAAAAAGAGTCTTTAACACGCGGAATTTTTTTTTTTTAAAGTAAGGGGAGACTTTACTTCGCCCCGTAGAAGTTGCAGAGTTTGCTTCCAGGCACGCAACAGATGAGCATTAACATTGGCTAAATATTGCTAATGAGTTAAATTCAGTGTGAAACCGTATACCAGATCTGACTTCTTAGCAAGGCTCGTTCTGCCAAGAGAGCATTGGCGCCGCTGGTTGCTAAGGCGAAGTCAGTCAAGCATTTTAAAAACTCCGTTACTCTACACTATAATACAAACTGCGTAACTAACTATAAACTGGCTACTCGATCTTGTTACGCGATGGATAATCAAAGTATAACTCTTGCTGAACTGAAAAAGCCTGCCATTTCCTGGGTGAAAAATTAATTTCGCAGTCTGTGGGACGAATTCACTCCGCTGTCATGCCAATGCATAAAAATGACATTAACACTTAAACCAACTATGGTGGCATTAGTGCGCTCTTTGCTGAATTAAAGATGTGTCTCAAATGGGAATAAGATGGGTTGACCACATTTATAACCTCTAATGACTTTCGAGTTCGGCGTCGGCATAAATGACCCACCAAAATTACATTTTTAATATTACTCTACTACCATCGAATGTGTCTGCCGCACAAAGTGTTACAGTGTACTTTGCCTAGTAGTGGCGAATAAGCCAAAATTCAACTACTTGAGGCCTGTTATAATGACACTTTCGCCTTTATTTGTAATTGTGGAGCTCGTTCTGAACTTGTTGCCATTTATTAAGGCGTTCGCAAGGGTAACTTAGTTTTCCTACTTCGTTTACCTTCTTGGTAGATTTAGTACTTGCTGAGAATATGGTAATAATATACGGAGTGAAAATCAGTGTTGGCGGCTGTAGGCTGTCCACAAACACTGTTCTGCTAGCGGAGATGAAAGATAAACTCGAACTATTCATTAGTAGAGCTCAAGTTCTTATCCGGTAAAATTTGCAGCATAGACCTCAACCCCAACCTTCAAGACCAATTTTAACTTAACTTCCTGCAGCCAGTCGTCAACAAAATTACTTACATGGGATCTGCAGTGACACCAGACAGTACGATCTCTGTTGAGACTTCCTAATGTATTAGCCTTACCACAACTGTCCTCGCCAAATTATGATAACACCTTTTGAATAGCCCATCGATTTCATTAAGCATCAAACTCCCTGTCTTCAAGTCATGTGTATTATTGATCCTCAACACTGATCCTGAGACACGGAAGAAGACTGATTATAGCTGTCAGTGCCTGGGAAATTCCGCAAATTGATATCTTCGCTAGATATTATTTTAGATATTAATAGCTGAGCGTTGAGACAAAATTTACCGTACGTGTGAATGACGGTAGTTTCGCTATGTTGTTCGACGTCTGGTTAAATGCAATGCGATAGATGTCTAGTTCAAGCTCACAAACTTGATTTACAGAACTGTTACCACCACCCGCGCAATCAATGATTACTTAATTGTATTTCCTAAAAAGGTAAAAATACTAACAAATACAATAACCTAGACAAGAAAATATTAAAGGAGAATGATTTATGAAAGGAATTTCTAGGTAGTAATGAAACATTTTCCTAGATAACACAAAGAAAATAGGCAAATCAGACACCCCCTCTACGACATTGTGGCCAAGTCAGCTTTAAAGCAAGTTCTATGGTACCACTCTTTGATGCAACATCCCTGTCGAGTCTATTTAAGAAACATCAGTTGCGTTTGGTGTGGCATTGTTCGAGAAAGGCAGCAAACCATCATGCTTGCCAGGCTACCGGGGCAACTCCGGTGAATGACGGGAATTTCAAATGCCAAACTAGCCATCTCGTGGCCAGACAATATTATTTTCGCAACCGATTGCTTCGTCATTACGCACTAGCCATCAATAACAAAGGTACTCGTGAATGGGAAAATTTCGGAGTGAACTTAGCCTTACACAGGTTTCAGTGAAGGGACCTGAAGAGATTTGCATTACAGGCATAAACCCTTCTGGAACCCATATTGTGGAAGACCCATACCTCTTATTTGTGCTGTAAGACAGAATTTTAAAATAAAATATGACTAAAATAGTCCGAAGAATAAAACTGAATAGAAAAGAATAGACAGGAATCGAATTACATAGCTATGATTAAATAGAAAGGAAAAGATGATAGAAAAATGTTCACTATCGTTTACAAAAAATACAGAATTTATGAATTATACGAAGTCATAAAAAGCAAGCAGATTCAAAAAATAGAAAAAAAACAGTTACAAACATTAATTACGTCATAGTTGAATAGGTTTGTCAGTGAATATGTTAAGGTATGAATTGATTTTCTTCATTTAAGAATGCTCATTGTGCACTACACATCAAAAAAATGTTCCTTGCCATATTTTGAACTTTATTCTGCGAAAGTTACGTAACCTGAAGTGTAACAGCGTGTAAAATTGAAGAGAAATTATATATATTTATATATATAACTATTACTGGATTATATATATACATATATATATATATATATATATATATATATATATATATATATATATATAATGACTAATAAACATTAAACTTATCCATGCTATTAATATCAGACTACCAGATATGAAGCTACAATATAACTATATATATATATATATATATAAGAAAGTTTTAAAAACATATGCGGCTTGGCTAACTAGTAGTCTCAGATACATTACACCTAACTCGCATACGGCTGCACAATTTGTATGTATTCCCGATAATTAAAGATATGCAGTTATGTTGTGCAACCGCATAAAGCATTGGATTGATGTTTATTTCAATTGCCAAACTATATTCAACTATTTATCATGACGACCCGTGCAATCAATTACCGGTTAATTAATACATTTTATAATCCAAAAACAAGTTATTTAAACTGATACTGTCAACGATGAATCAAAGTTGTCTCTATAATAAATTTCACGATTTAATAAAATAAGGTTCTGTTATCAATCCCCAATATAATTGAGGTTATATCACGACTACGTATAATGTTATAGAATTATTTTAATCTGCTATCTACGTCATTAAAATGCCGTTCATTTTCTGTTTTAAGCTATATGTTTTGTTTCTTCGTCTGACAGATAATTCGTTTCTGACATTTGTTGCTAATCTAAACATTGATAATTGATTAACAACTTAGTTCGACTACTGAAATTGTTTAAAATACTTTTACTGCATTTAGGCGTGTTTTAACGAATTTTATTTGATGCCATACAGGTAAAACTAATAGCTAAATTTGAAGAATGTTTCAACAAAAATACTTTATTTTTTATTGTGATTGTACAAGGCATAGCAACAAATTAACGGAAAAATGTAAAACAAATGAAATTTAAAATACGCTTAAGAATATTTCCCCTTAGCACATCCTTACCTTTTAATTGGTTATCTTGCATCGAATTTAATTTTTTTAAATTTTGGAAACTCATTAATACCAAATATAGTAAGAATGATTTTCTAGGTTGAACGAAAAGAGAAATTTGAAATTAATTTAAAATACAAATAAGAAATCCACAAAGCAATGCATTTAATTGTCCGCATAACGAAGAAAGTTTCTTTTTATTTTGATTATCAATTTGTAGGCCTTCTTGACCTTTATGGAGACCAAACTCGAGAAAGTCGACAAAGAGTTGAAAGATGTTCTGCACAACGAAGCGGTCTGGGCCAAAGACTGGGTGCATAGCATCGAAAACATGATCGAGATGAATTGACTCGAACAATCGAGCAAATTAAAAAATTAGATGCTCAATGTCAACACGCACATACCTAGATGCCAACCAGCAATGACATTTGCACACTTTTACACAAAATCTAAATCTAGACAACTGCAAAAGACAGGAATACTACTATGAAGTTTTAAAAAGTTTCGCTGGAAATATATTAAAATAATGTTAACGGTTAAACTTTGAACCGTAATATGGACGTACACGTTCAACATTACATGTGAGCCCATTTCACATTTCTGCAAACATTTTAATTAAACCCGTAGTAAGGTTCATATGCATATTTCGTCAAAGTCAAATATATATATATATATATATATATATATATATATATATATATATATATATATATATATATAGACATATACTTGTTAACTATTCAGTACTGAGCAATAGACGACCAATTCCACTGTAACAAATTATTTTAAACTGATTGTTAAGGAAAAACGTTACTCTTAATATACCAGACCGTATACGAACTTCCTCGAAACTTATTAAACAAACTAATTAAACGAACATTGGTTGCGCGGGTGGTGATAACAATTATTATAATCAAGGTTGCGGTCTTGATATAAACACCTGACCCATTAATTATTTCCATATGTAAGTATAAACTAAGAATTGTATAGTATAGAAAAGCCAATTCATCCAGTAGAACGGGTTCGTCCTTATTGGGAACTCATCATGTACTAGCCAGAATTTGCCGCGGACAGGACTCGAACCTCGGCAAATTCTGGCCAGTACATGATAAGTTCCCAATAAGGACGAAACCGGTCTACTGGATGAATTGCCTTTTCTACACTATACAATTCTTAGTTTATACTGACATATGTAAGTAATTACTGGGTCAGGTGTTTATATCAAGACCGCTACCTCGATTATATTAAACGAACAGTTTAATGAATGAGAGTTAAAAATGATAGCTTAAACAGATTAATTTAACCAGACGAATTAAATCGTAATCACAGATATTCACACAAACAGAATAAAAACAAGTCGAATTGGCCGTGAATTGAAACAATTTAATTTGTCACACTCAGTGAGTCTTCCTGATGCAGCGGATGCAAACAAATCGGATCGCAACCCGATAATTAGGTAAATGATCTATTCCCTGTCGCGCAACATGTTTCTTTTAAAATACTCAGTGAGTGTTATAAGATTGGAAAAGCAGAAGGTATTTGATAGGTGGATTTGGATGACAAAATGAAACTAGTATGACAGAAATTTAATTATAGAAGTAAATTTTAATCTTTCCATATGAAAATACAAGCGAGAAGAAATTTAAATTGATTACAAATCAGTAATTTCATGTTTGGCGTAAAGTATCAACTTTGAAGGTCAGAGATTTTTTTATATCCCGGTGCAGATAGTTTAGAAAAAGCAAGCTTTAAAGTGGGAAATAATTCGCCATTAATATTGCAATCAGTTAACAAAGTTAACAACAGGATATAAATGAGCTGAACACGATGTTTCTCATCAATAATAACATGAAGTTTTTCATCCTGCATTCAACGAGACTGAATCTATAGACACATATTCTATCGTGTCATTAATTTTTACTCTGCTTCTTAACGATTCAATTATATTTACACATCATTCTCTAAATTAGTTCAGTATTCAGTGAGCCATATGGCTATCTCCAGAAAGTTAATCTTTTACAGGGTTGAGACTGATAGCATGAACATGGTACCTGCATTCCATTTATCCATATGATAAAATTTTTCTTTATTTTGCACATGAATAGGACACTATGAATATTATTGAGGCTGGCATTCCAAAAGTATGTATATTCTATTTATCAGTTCTGACTGAGCGGACAAGTGGAATAATTCGATTCAGCTTGCATATGCATAAATAACTATTCAGCCTAGTCATTTTAAAAATCGACTTAGTTTACTAAGCATTCTTAACGTTTGTGCAGAATCTTAAAAGAACGGTTAAAAGGTTTATTTCAACAGTAGCACAAAGGATTAGGATTAGATAGTTTCATCGATTATTACGTGGTTCCGCAGTAACCCCCAGTTATTGAAGGTACAATTTTATTATCACATTAGGTATTCAAACAGACCATCAGCTCTAACATGATAAAACCTTGCTAATTATTTTAAATATTTTTCATACAACACATGCATTGAAGAACGGAACGGTGTTCTCAATAAAACAATAAATGTGCTATTTATCAGAATAGCACTAATGTTCAGTGAACAAGTTAGTCTGGATTTTCTTTTTTCATATGCTCTCTAGAGGCCGATTTCAATTTCGAACAATTAGGTAAATTTTTAGAAATTCGACTTACAAAATTCCACAAAATATGCTTGTTTCAGACGTTTAGTTAGTCAAAATGACCAACTTTTTACTGAAAATTATGTAGAAATTGTTATTTGCAAGTCTTTTCTGAAATATCTGGAGATTGTAACCATTGCTCGGCATTATTAATAAAGAAGTTTTACCAGTTTAATAGATAACTGCTAAAAAACAATTCTAATATGGTTATTTATCACTGGATTTTTTTCACTGTAGAAATATTGAGAGTAAAGGTAACAAAATGCGGCAATAAATAAAGCTCTGAGTTGCTCACAGTTTTCATACTAGATACAACAATTTAGGACAATGCAAATGTATACAGCGCTTAAAGTAATTATAAAGAAGGCTTTACCACTAGATCCACGTCAATCTGCTTCCCGCCGTGCTTTAAAGGTGCACAATCTATGCCAAAATCCACCAACAAATGAACCTTCTGTTAATTTTACTATTATATACTTCTCGCGAAATTACTTAAATATTTTCATTAAGTTTTCAGACCTAAATGTAACACCAGTCTAACGTATATTTGCCTTTCGTCCAGTATAGTTTAGTTAACAGTAGTAACGCGCACTGACTAGTTTCGATCATCTTGTTTTTCGTCGGAGTGCATAAAAAGCTAAAGCTAACCTAACTGGTCTGAATAGCGAAAATCCGAATATACTTTGAATGAGGATCTTGACATAGTCGACAGGTTTACAAATCTTGGGAGCTCTATAAATAACGTAGGCAATATGTCCGAGGTGAGAATACGGATCGCGATAGCTAGAGTAGCTTTCTCGAACCTTCATCATTTATGGAGAAACGCCAATATTTCACTTTGCCTTAAGGGTCGTGTTTACAATGCATCTGTACGCGCAGTCTTACTATACGCTAGTGAAACTTGGCCTCTTAGAGTTGATGATCTGAGACGCTTACAGGCATTCGATTATCGTTGTTTGAGAAGTATAGCACATGTTGGTTACCAAAAACGAATAACTAACGTTGACATCCGTAGACTTATTTTTGTATCTGACAATAAGTGCTCGTCGTTAGAAAAACAAATAAGGCTCCATCAACTTCATTGGCTCGGTCACGTTTTGCGTATTCCCTCATTTCGATTGCCCAATAGAGCTCTGTTCCCTCATCCAGCACCAAATTGCCGTAAGAAACAAGTTGGGCAGATTTTGACATGACAGAAACAATTAAAGTCACTTACATCCAAATTGGGTAGTATAGGACCCACTCGTCTGCTGGGATGGGGTCCTCGTGCGCATCACAGTTCTTGGTTAGAAACCCTTAGCAATATGGCATCGAATCGAGCTCAGTGGCGATCTTGTTGCAGATGTCTATTAGAATCATCTTCGTAACTTTCTTTTCTTAGTAGGGCAAAGTTAGCTGCGAGGTTTGGTTTGTTTATGACGTGATACTGTGAAATCCGCAAGGAAGCTGTATTGCTGATGTCGCCTTGCCCGAATGCTAACTTGGCCATAATGGTGTTGTGGAGAGGTTTAGTTTGCCTCATTTCTGTGAGTTATCCTGATAAATTTACTCATAGTAGCAAGGTATTCCTTCTCTCTCTACCTCTCTCTCTCGTAAATCTCATTAATAATTTGTCTAAATTCACTTATATACTTTTTTCACTCCTTATGGTTATATGGCAGTGAAACATTAGTCACTTTTGACTTTTGTGTGGCTAGACATGATGATGATGATGATGATGCATGCAAATTTCATTGTGGGTGGCGAGCCCTCAATGTAAAATTAGGCTGTTTACAGAAACTGATCCCGTGCTTTCAATCATTACACGGCAAACTCGCTCTGCACTTATTAGAACCAATCATTTATAACGCCGATGATGAAAAAGCTTAAAATCAAGTTTTCAGGCGTGAGATAAACATCAATTTCATTTTAAAGAGTCGCATAGTACATCAAAACTAGCATTAGTTCCACATGTTGAATCGTTTCAAACTTCCATGCGCAATGTGTGTCAATCTGTAGTCAACTTACTCTGGTGACAACTATATAACGTCAAAACGCAACAGTAAGTGTGATTGATGGTAGTTTTTCTGTTGCGCAATTCGTTACAATAGAATGTGTGGTAATCTCGAACTCGCCAAATTAAGTAAATTAATGAAGTCTCAACTCTACCTGCACAATAGATTGTATAATTCAACAAATAACCATCGCTTTTAAGTTGAAACGTGGGAGTGACAAAAAATAGACAACATCTTAACATTAATAACGAAATCTTCAAATATGATATGGCATTAACAAATCGTTTAGTGCTACAATTGACAGCTTAGTGAAACTGCATTTTAGAAACATATAAAGTGAAAAACGGCCAGCACTTTTAACGAAAAAATCATCTCTAAACATAGATGAGCAGAAAAACAGCCAAAAAGGATCTTAAACGTCATTTGAAAGGATTTCCAATATCAGTAAAGCCTTCAATTGCACATAACTGCAGTAACCAATAATTATACGCATAATCTATTTAATATATTAAAAAGGACACTTCTGAAATTCAGAGAACAGATTAACAGGCAGTCTTTAAAATTACACAAAAAAAATCTGTAAAATATGCACAAAGTTCACTTATAAATGTAAAGATAATTCAAGAATTGTGGATAATAATATAAAATACACTCCACGCATAAAAAATAAACGCACGTGCTCTTTTTTAAGACAAAAACAAAATGGTAATGTTATTGTGGAAGTGTAGTTTTATAAACTTAATTTCCTGTTATTACGCAACTATCCCAAACAGTTTAACAAATTAGCCTCGTCATTGCTGATGCAGTGTGTATGAGGAATCATCGATCCTCTTTGGCTTTAGCATTACTTACTCAGCATAAACTGGCTTCATATTCAGATGTGCTCTCTTCAAATCAAAGTTTCAGTTTTCAAAATAAGCACCAACCCAACAGTGTATTTCTCTAGACGCACAGCATGCTTAAAATAACCGCAATTTAAACCACCGATAAAATAAAACATTGGGCTTGTGTATATATTAAATTTGAAATGATGTTTAATATAAAATTTATGACTACTGAAGCCATATCTTAGTGCATATTTTCTCCCCATTTAACCAACTTTGTTAAACGACCAGCCAATATTGCGAAATGCAGATAATACGACGCACAAGTTCAACAAACATCTGAACGTAGTCTGGTCTAACCTAAACAACGCTAACGTGATCAGTAGTTACACCATTTTAGTATCGATGCAATTATATCTTTTGTTAAATACGCCACGCACGATTCCAGCCTAAATTTGGGCCCTTAAAAATGCAGTGATTCGTCAAAAGTTTATGTGACATGAAACGCGACACAGACTTGACACCAAAAGCGATTTCATAAGGTTACACGCGGTTATAAATAGCCATCCTCATCACCGATATCAATATACTAGCAAAACAAACTTGAGTTTCACTACCGCATAACTACAAAAAATATTGTCACTTGCTGAGATTTAATAAAAATTAGGTCACGCATTAATTGTGGTTTCTCATTGTTAGAAACAAATCCGATTTACCTATCGTGACATTATGTACCTCAGAAAAATATGTCAAACTATCGGCATAATCCAAAACTATAGAAATTACGGTCTGATGATCGGTCCAACGGCAATGGTAGCGTGAACATTGCTGGTGACAGCCAAATTAAATAATCCTTTTTTGTGAATATTTATGTTTAGCTCAACTGCCTAGGCAAAAACTGATGTTGCACGAGTAGTGACAAAATTACACAAAGCGTGTCATTGGCAACTAGCCATACTCGATAACTGATGAATACTTTGACAAATGGATTCACAAAGCCAGTCTCTCATATTAAGTAGACCGCCTACGAAAAATAACCATCATTTTCAGTCATCTAGTCCCTCTAGATATAAGTGGATTAGATGTCATTTACAGCCCCTACATATCTTTGGGTTTAAAGACGAATATCGTCGTTCAGCTTCTGTGGCGTTTGAAGATAGGTCTTTACATACTGATGCGTTGTTGTTTCGTTGATTTAAATCATCCGAAAGTTTTAAACCTTAACATTACGTTAACTATGAAGTATTACGCATTCCTGCAACATTGAATTAAAACAATTCCTAGGATTTTCTATCTGAGATACTGATTTAAATTGACTTCCTTCTCCACTACTTGATTAACGCAGTTTACATATTTTATCAGAAAAGAATATATATATATATATATATATATATATATATATATATATATATATATATATATATATATAAGCGTTTCTTAATTGCCGCAAGATTATTTTCATTTATACACAAGAACAAATTGCTTTAATTTTTTCCTTTAAATATTTACCGGGAAGATTCATAAAAGATCACACAGTTAGCCGAGTAGTGAAGAAATATATATTGCACGATTCAATAAATCAAAATACTCCTTAATGTTAACATACAAGTATGTAATCATACACGATTATATATATATCCGTGTACATTTGTTTACTAATGCGATGCTTTTATTTGTGCTGTTTAAGATGAGACAAAAAGTGCAAAAAGTCACAAGAAAAGAAAACTGAAACGGCATAATTGATAAACTGTAACCGCGTAATGAACGAGAAGGGAAGCTTAATAGTAGTTTAGCCCAAACACGAATTGGAACTTATTGCCAATAAATAATTTATTCCAAAAGCACCAAAATTTCAAAATTACCCATAAGTTTTATACACAAGAAATACAGTATAAATACGTGCAATTAGTAGAGCAGATTATTAATCAAATTTGCCATATATTTCAAAACAACTAAATGACAATATTCTCAATAAACAAAGTTTCAAGCAACAAAAACAACAAATGGATCGATCACTTTTGACTACCAGTATCCTAGCATAAATATGATCCACGATTAGCATCATCAAATAAAAAATCTTGTCATTTTTTTCAAGGAATGTGTTAAATGATTGTCGAATATTTAAAGCGAAACTTCCAGACAGATAAATAGCGCTTATTTATTTATAAACGCTTTGCACACTGTTGCTTAGAGGCTTGCAAATATCGTGCATGAAAAGATGCATAGTCCAATTTTCAGAAATTCCGTTATATCACACAAAGGTTGACTAAATTTCATAGATGTGCGTAAAGCAGTTGGGGCTTGTTAATTTCCAGCATAATAAAATTCGGTATAAGTACAGGGTGCAAAACTTCCGTTTGAACATATCATAATAATTGTTTGACGAGTTAAACGCACGCCTATCACGTTTTAAACTATTAAATTGGGAAATGTGGAAAAGTTCCTTAGCAAGTTTTGCATTAACAAATTTTCGAAAAAACTTTTTATAAACCGACCAAAGCAAATGTGAATAATACATGTATGATGTATACAACAATAGTTGGTATACAATAAAACAATCATTGATTGTGCTGGTGGGGACAACTTTTAAAAATAAAATTTTTGAACTTGAGATAAGCACCAATACTACTTGATTTCGTCAGTCGCACAACTTAGCAAAACTGTTGTCGGTCTCACGTACAGAAGCGTTACGGCCTTCAATGATCATTGGCAGACTACTACTGCTGAAAGCCGCATTTATAATTTCCCCACCTTAAATGTGCATTTCAGTTTGATCGTTTTTAGTCAAATTTCCTTTGTGCTGTGATAATTACCGTGAAAAGATGAAGCCCGTATGCACGTGAGACCTCTGGCAGGTTTTCCGGTTTACGACTTTTTAAAGAAAATGAGATTGGTGTTCGTCTCAAGCTAGCAAACTTAATTTAAAGAGTAATTTGAATGACTATCATAAGTAAAATGGTTCAATTCGTCACTTGAAAAAATCAGTTGTGAAAATTTGCTCATGACTTCACGGAAATGGAGCTGTGTATTTTACAATCAATAATAGAGCATTTGAAACCACCATGAATAAGAGCGAAAGTTCAGTTTGTCCAAACGCAATGTGTGTGCATTGTGGCTTGAACGACGTCTGTCCAATTTCCGCCGAATTCTGGCTACATGCAATAATGGTCGGGTAGCTTCAATTTTGATTCAGTAATAGAACGTAATCTATTCGATATCTGCACAACCATCCAGAATTTTAAAATCATTATTTTGATAATGTTTAGCCAATTTGAGAACAATATGACCAACGATATAAAACAAAATCAGTAAAGCGGTTAAGGATATTAGACAGGCAGTAAATTAATAAATTAGCACTAAGTATTGGTGCGTCCCTACTGTGTGGTCATACAATAATAAGTTGCATATAAAACCCAATATCGTTAATAAAATGGCACAGCTGTTTGATAGAATAAAATGGTATCAGAGTATTTCAATACAACAATAAAGAGAACCGAATAGCAAACCATCTAGAAAAGTAGCATGATTGGATGTAATTTTACATATCAGTTTTGCGTTGCATACACCATTCCCATTGGTCTTCTAGAATTTTTTTTGCAAATTCCATGACACGTTTTTCAGCTATAGCCTGTTCCAGTTCATGAGCTATTTCGTCAATACGACTTTGGTCAAATGACTCAGCTGTTGTTCGAGATCTTGGCAAGACCAGAAAATAGCCCGGTTTTATGAGTGTAGACAGATTCGGTGGAATATTGGCGGCCTATAAAATAGAATGAACAAGAGTAAACATGTTAAAATCTAAATCAACAAATTTGCAAGCTCACCTTCGATAGATCTTATTATAGTTCTTGCTGATGCGCAAGGTCCCTTTAAAAATAATGGAGATGTCAACAGGGGTGGCCCTAATCAAGTGCTTGTATTTATCAAATCGCACACAATAGAGCCAAAAGTTTCTTCATCAAATCTTCAGCAGTCGCGTGGAGAGGAATTATATATTCAACTATATAGCCATAAACTAATATCAACCTCCAGGTGTGGAAGATATATATCTCCGTTTATGAATTGATACTTGCATAGGACTCCAACTATTCACTACATTTAACCGATTGGCTAATCACATTATATCCACATAGAACATTTGACTAACCAATAAGCAATAATTCTTGGTAGGGTAAGGATAAAGATTAATGGACTTGCCTCTTTAGTGAAGAAGCCTAATTCTCGCCATCATACTCACGATCGATTTCTTGCTACATTTTTCCGTGTCAAGTGATGCAGTAAAAGAGGCTTTGCCTGGAGCCCCGTGTGCGGGATAATTTATCAGTGCAAAAAAAATTTATGTATGTATGTTTGGATCGTTGTTTGTACTTATATGTGTATGTATTTATGTATGTTTTTTGGTGTATATATGTATATATGATGTATGCATTCATGTATTCATGTATGTGATTATATATAAAAATATTTGTGTGCATGCGTTTATGTGTGGATTTATCTATGTATGTGTGTATATATATGTATGTATATATTTATGCATGCATGAATGTATTTTTGTATGTGTATATGTATGTTCAAATGAATTGTGTGTATGTAATTATGCATGTATGTATGTATGTATATATGTATGTATGTATATATGTATGTATGTATGTATGTATGTATGTATATATGTTCATATGAATTGTGTGTCTGTATTTAGGCATGTATGTATGTATTTAAGCATGTATGGACACATGCATATATGTATTTATGTATGTATGCATGTATGTAGGCATGTATGCATGTATGTATGTATACATTTACGTATTCATATTTGTATTCTTTTGTGTATATATTATTAAATACGTTTAATTGATTAGCAATAATGATGAAAACGCACTAATTCACTTGAAGGCAGGCCCTGCACATTGTGTAGGTCTTGCCAAGCTGCATCAAAAACCAGCGAAGTAGCATCTAGATGAAAGCCAGATACGGAAGATTCTCCTGCCTTCCGATCATCCAACATGTTGTTTTCTGGTGCAAATTTTTTACCGTTTTCGCCATTGTTCTGGCGAGAAAACTGTGCAGTTCGTGAATGCAGCCAGAACAAACTCAGCCGAAGATTGGTCAATGCTGAGAAATACAGACCGGTTGGCAATGAAGGGTAAACAGTCTTCATAATTTCCATCTCGGGAAGCCAACGCCCCACTAGATCCTCCTGGCACAATAAATTTGCAATCTGTCAAGTATATCACATAGAAGAAAAAAATGAAATGCTGAGTTATTACAACTCCACATACACAGCTCCCAATAATCACCAGCTCATCAAGTTCAGAAACTAAAATATATATGTAATTAAGCAAACCTATTTCGACCTGTTAGGCACGATCTATTAAAATAATACAATACAGAAAACTTTATTCAATCTATTAGTATGTCTATTTTGGGTATTTCTTCAAGGTCAATTACTCTATAGGGCAACATATTTTACGCTCTGGATGTAAACTCACGATAGTATAGGGAAGTAAGTAAAATTCATTGTATTGTTGTATTATTATACACACACATATATATATATATATATATATATATATATATATATATATACAGTATATATTTGTAGACTTAGTTACAAGAAGGAATTAACAACCCAAGCATATATATATATATATATATATATATATATATATATATATATATATATATAAATAGACTAGCCTGATGAGCGTGTGGGATCGCCACTCTGCGTTCTTGCAGGTCTCCCAAAATGAGTCGATTAAGTGGGTTAAACTTTTTTACTTAAGAAATTTAAATAAAAAATAACTTTAGTACAAAAACACACTAAAAAGACCATTTTTCGCCAAACTCAACTCTCCTGCTTAATTTGGTAGTTCATAGTGAATTTTTAAATGCGAAGTGGAATAAAATTGATCAAATAAACATACTATATAAAAAAGAAATGTAGGTGTGACAAGCACACGTAGTAGCAAGAACAAGGTTTGCCAGTTTATATTTAATCAAAATTATAAACGGCCTTTGAGTATTTTAAATAAACGGTTTAAAGGTGCTACAGCAAACAGTTTCAGCTTTGCCTAATTCCTGAAGGTGTACTGAGTTTAAATGCACATGAAATTCGCCTGTTTGGGACAGTGATGCGTATAAACCATGCGTTTAATAACTGCGGAAAGATTTTCCAATATTGCAGGTGAGTTTAGTCGAAAATACTCTTGGAGTTTCTCCTTTGGCAACCGGCTAATCAATGGCATTCATATTAATAAACAATATCGAACTGTTCGATTTCAACGAGTTTAATTTTTAAATTTAAGATCAACAGGCGTTTTCTAGAATTCAAGAATCGGCTTTGTAATACGTATCCGAGTTGTCATTGCTGTTTCAATTTCTCCAATAAATATTTCAGATTGTGTATCCTATCTAAAAGGTCAACTAACCGATATTGTCCTCTTTATGCGTACGGCTTAACTGCATTTTCGTCATTGTTTAAACGTGGTTTTACTGCAAAACTTCTTCAAGATAATCTATTTGTAGCAAAGTTATTTTGAGCACCGCCAATTCTAGACACCGAAATTCTTCAGAACGGATTTGCTTTATTCTGCATATTAAATTGCGTATCAAATTTATTTGCTTGGAAATTCGGACAGCACTGTGGTAATGAATATACTACCCAGTTGATGCCCTCTACAAAAATATTTTCCCTTTTAGAGTAACATCTTCCGGTCAAGATATTAATATGTCAATAAGAGATTGAGTATTTTCGCGCACGCAAGTAAAGTGATAATGAGGCTCCATGCTCTTAAACTCTTTAGGTAGGTCATTTTTTCTACATCTTCGTTAACAATAATGGAAGTTTCAACAACATGCCTCAAATATGTGTGGCCTTGTCTTTTTTAATTATAGGGTGCAGTTTTTATGCCTTCACACAGAGAACGAGGGGCGATAGTATTTTATGAATTTACAGAGGAAATTGATAGTTTCCTCAATATGGATGCATTCAAACAGATTTTTGGCATCGAAGAATATCATTGCTTTATTTTTGACATGCGATTTTACTTTATTCGCGCAAGGAAAATGGTTGCAAACACAATTTCTTGATATTTCAGTGAAAATATTGGCTCGCTCGCCAGTTTTTGCTTTGAAGTGTTCATTATTGACATGATTTGTAATTAGTATTAGAAATTTGCTTTTTTTAACTACCTTGTGCACCTTCGATATGGGATACAAATTCCAGTCGCACACGTGCTAATTGTTTTTGGTTTTTTTTAATTTCTTATTCTGTTATCGATTTCATTAAAATTCGAATAGTTTTCTCTCCGTTTAATTGTTTGACACGAATCTTCTTTCGCACGCTCTATTGAAATCTCAACAACCTGTCTTTATTTATTGGCACGGTTTAGATTTGTGCTCATCTTTAAGGAAATTGCGCATTTGATTCAAATAATCGTTGGTACTCATTAAAAGAACACATGAGTCCTTATCTAATTTCATCAGGTGAATTTTTTGTTCATTCTTAGTCATTTAACAGATTCTAATTTATAAAATTGGATGGTATCTGTCCAAAGTTAAATATCCATGGGCAATACGTAGTTCAGATTTTCTAGAGGGCGAGATTCATCTTCTGGTGAAATTCCTCATATTAAATCATCAAACGAACTCTGCAAATCAGCTTCACTTCTTATCTTTGTCACTTGCTTATTATTAGCCTCAGCCATTACACGTATGTTTGTTTTGGTTTATCCTTTTGATCATTTTTTAAATAATTTGTTACTAGGTGCGCAACACTCAATACAAAATTGCATATATATTAGTTTTAAGCCACAAACTTTATCGAACTGTTATATATTTAATTGGATGATTTCATGTTTACCGCGAAATGTGACAAGTGATATTGATCAAAGCTAGAGCGTATGGATTTGCTGGAGTAACAGGTGTTCAAAAAGAGTTGTATTTCTAAATTCTGGTGAATTTGAAGTATACATTGAAATCTATTGTGTTGGTACCATAAAATTGAATTATAAACTAAAGTGTTGTTACTATACCCAATTTGTTCTAGTTTTATCAGGCACTGTCACAAATAAACTATAGTGTCAGTACCATTTACAGGCTTTGTATATATATATATATATATATATATATATATATATATATATATTATATTTACTGAGTTGGTTTTGAAGGCGTATTGTGGAAGACTATATGAAGTTAGCTTCACTCCTGCAGGTTTAAGACTGTATAGGAGGATTTACCGTCCTATTTTCCCACAATCCTCACCTAAATATAAAGTGATTAAAGGCAATACCAGTTCTACTGATGAGTCGCCAGTACGCAATGAAATTATACTTTCCGTTCATGCTGTCTTTGTGTTATCCGGTTACTTGAACTAATTTACTAGGTGTGCAACACTTAATACACAATTACATATAAGGTTAGCCTCCACCATGTAACTATCTAGCCGTATCTTTTCTTTTCTAATAGGATTAATTTGTATAGTTGAAAATGAATGCGTCGGTGTTTTCTGGAAATGCGTTGGAGACTTACTCGTTATCAAATACGTATTTATACAAATTATTAGTTTCTTTATCGATGGCATTTGTAGTCGGACGAATAAAACCTCCTGTGAATAAATCAAACTAATGCGAGATTCGGACGCCGAAATGTGGTCGATTACATCGTCTAGGAGCAGGTTCTGTGTTTCAATTGCGTTCGTTGTTAACCATCCAAAGGGTTTCTCAACAGCATGTGTGGAGACTGAGGGACATTGACCGTGGACTCTTCGCAAAATTTAGTCCATTTCGATACACCACGACCGTAAACTCTAAATTACACATACTAACATATCTTAGCTACGTTGACATTTCTATTTACGTTAAAAAAGATGTAAAAATGAATGACATACTTAAATAGTTTAACAGCCTGGACTAAAACGGTCAGCTAAATAGCGAGTGCGAAAGCGGCTTAACAAATGCAGAGGCAGGAAGATGACAGTCTAAAAATGGAAATATTTCTGATGCAGACGTGTACAGGTTAGCATGTACATTACTACAGCGCAGTCCAAAATTCCTAAAAAAGAAGTTCTATGCGCAGTTTCACCAAAACAATACAGCAAAGAATAAACAACGGTATAAAAAACAGTGAAGATACACCCAACGACTGGACATTATATTCTAGTTTAGCTTTAAAAGGATACCCAAAATTCGAAATATTTAATCGAAGAATTAGAAAAGTAGAAACTATTCGGATGCCTAATAAAAAACTATACTTTTATAGAACAAAGCGTTTGTAAGCATGAATGTCATATAGGAGCTCGATGCAATTGAAAAGTCCAATATTGCTTGCTAATATACATGTAATAACCGCTCAGTCCGCTATGTAGGCGGAACTGGCTGATTACCGAAGACATGATTCCAGGACCATTTCAGTCTAAATGTCCAGCAAAGGGGAGAAATTTTCCATAATAACTGAACATATTTTTATAAAAATCACAGCACAAACCAAGCGAATTTACAGTTGTTTTACAAAACACGAAATTAAAATTAGGAATACAACTGTCAGCTGCAATATACTTGTTCTGGAGCTTAATAAAAAAGAAGTTTATAAACTTTTGAATTGCATGTATTGGGGCACCCAGTCAATTTTGCCAATTTCTCAATTCTACATGAAGCAATATCAGAAAAATTATTTTATTTTATAAAGCCCTTTATATAAAACAATAAACACCTGGCCTAAATATTCAAAAGTTTCATCAACATGATATCCTAATCGAATGCCGACGAATCACAAAACCCAACAACAATTTAATAGCATCCACGCAAGACCAAATACACTCTCGACCAGACTCAGCACACATTCGATCAGATTTACAACAACCTGAAGGGGAAAAACAACTGCATATACGGAGACAAATTTCGAAACAATATGAGCATTCATATAATTAAACGAACATTGGTTGCGTGGGCGGTGATAAGAATTATTATAATCAAGGTTGCGGTCTTGATATATGCATCTGAACCATTAATTACTTACATATGTCAGTATAAACTAAGAACTTTATAGTGTAGAAAAGGCGATTCACCCAGTAGACAGGTTTCGTCGTTATTGAGAACTCATCATGTACTGGCCAGAACTTGCAACGAACAAGGCTCGAACTTGGGCCTGTCTACTACGGTATCTGATGTTCTGACCACTGAGCCACCCTGCCGCACACTACACTACACACAATTTTCAGCTATATACTAACTAATGTAACTTGGTTAGTAAATTTTTCCTTTAGGTGGAGCTCATATGGCATCCATTTAGACCCAAAGTTCCAACTAACCATCCCAAACACATCCAGTAGACCGGTTTCGTCCTTATTTGTAACTCATCATGTACTGGCCAGAATTGTTCCCAATGATGAGTTCCCAAGAAGAAAGAAATCGGTTTACTGGATAAATTGCCTTTTCCACACTATACAATTCTTATTTTATATTGACAAATGTATGTACTTAATGGGCCAAATGTTTTTACCAAGTTCGCAACCCTCATTGCAGTGAATGTTATCACCGCCTGCGCAATCAATCTTCGTTTAATTTCAGTTACCTTGCAGATTCTCGTATATCGACTGTCCAAATATTCATCCACTTTAGCTAACGGAGCGTCAACATATTCCCCATGTGCTGGCATTATCCAAAGTCCGTGTGTCTGCTCCACCGGGTCACGACAATTGTTTTCGTCAGAAGTTGAAACGGGGCTTGATTTTACAGGCGAAGAATTGGCTTCCTTGACTTCCGTCAGATTATTCGCAGACGACACTTTTTTGTTGGAAATTAACTCGGCTCGGCGAAGTGAGTTTGCCTGTCTTTGTTCTTCACTAAGCAGACTCGTAATCAAATTGCGTGTTCTGTGCAAAGAGGTGAGATATGTCTCCAAGTTGTTCAACAAAGTACTACCGTGACCTATTGACACAAAAGAGAGTTGCCAATTGAATTTCACAATAACGCATAAAATACTATTTTACTTATGTTACGTCATAAAAACATAACAGTAAAGGGTTGAAATGATAAAACTAACAATTTCTTTTCACTGGGTAACGTAGATAAGGTAAACGAAATTAGAAATAAGAGATTGCCTTTTCAGTTGTCAAATAGAAAATGAGTGTTAGACATTACATAGATAAAATATGCGAAACCACGCACATCGTGATTTATAAGATATGACAGATAAAAGGCAGACGTGGTGGTATTTTCTACAATGTTCAGCGTAAAGTCAAACAATCATAACCACGTCTTTAAATCAAATTTTCGATCTTCAAATAATCACCAACTCCATTTTATTTAATTAGTCGCACAACATAAGACAACTACTGTCAGTTATGCGTACTGGCATATGGTGTGCAACTAGTTAGATACAATGGGATTGGTGTTTATCTCAAGCTCGCAAACTATATTTTAAAAATTGTTATCACCATCCGCGAAAATACTGATTGTCTAATTATCAAAACTAAAGGTTAATATTTACCAACAAGGAATTACATTGCATAATTTATGTAAAAATGGAAACAATTGAAATTTAGTGGTAATCAGATACGTGGTACGTAATAGAAAGTTAGTCAATATGACGATAGAATCCAAGGCAACTACCAAAAGAATTAAACAGAAATGTAAAAAGCTGACACAACTTTTACAATATTCTTGGTAAGAATGCGATAATACACGAAGAGCAACACGGTAGGACGCAATATATCAGATTTAGAAATTGATACGTTCCTGCCACAGTAGTATGAATCCATAGGCAGAAAAAGTACATTAGCACGCCAATTCCTACTAAGGAATTAGACAACCGCTGTAGGTAAGTAATAATTTAGCACAATTCACCATATAAACTCATACATTACAGGATATCTCGTTCCCACGCAAATCGAGCTCAATAGAGTCATCCACATGATCTAATCTTCCGTTAGATCCTCGTACAGATTCCTCACCAAAGATTTTTTGCAATTACTTGGCAAGTATCACGAATAAGAATAGCTGGCAAGAATAGGCTAGCTAATCTTTCATGTAGCGAAAAACCTTATATGCATGAACATCTCCACGGAAGTTGAACTGTTAGATGCCATCTGGAATCACAGGTAAATTACGTTATTTACGACTGGCAGTAGGGGCAAATCAACATAGTGTTCTACCTCGGATCAGCTAATGATTAAAATGGGAAATGCATCTAGGTTTAGACCTACCATGTAGAGATTATTAGCACACTTGTTCGTTTTATGGAGCACGCCAACCTATTGCCTCATCAACATGGTAACTAAATTGTTTTGCACATAAACAAAAAGGCTACCGCCACGGATTTTTGAGGAGCATTGCGATGGTTTCATAAAGGACGGGGTAGTTAAAAATCAACGATAATGCTACATTAATTTCGAACGCCAAATTTTAACGAAAAAGGCGCAATAGCACCGGTTTAATTTTGGCTACCTTTTAATAATTCAGCGTAACAGACTTCAAGACATTTCGGCCGAGAATCTATCTCCTACTGTAACTATAAATGTCGTGATGCGCGCCATCGTGTCAAAACAATGACAAAATTCGAGTGAGAAAACGTGGATGAATTTATTCTATTGATTGAACACCAGGTCGGAACACAGCTTGAGTAAGCTTAGTTAGCTTTTCCTTTTCTTCTCCAATTCATTTTGGTATAGTAACATCTAAAACAGTCAATCAAAAGTAGAGAACGCGAAGACCACGGTAAATGGCTGAAGAAGTGCTCGCATTTTCAATAACCTGGCGCCTCAAGAACACTCTTATGCTCAGTTTCTATTCATTTGTCCATTTAAATCACGAAAGCTCCTGCAGGACTGTCGGTGTTACAGTAGCTGTTAGACATTATATGTCATAAGACAGACTATCGGTGTTGGCTGTTTCCGTTGTTTACATTAAACAAGCAGGTGTTGTCATCTCCGTAAGAGAAAGAAATTATTAATCGAACTCATAGCCAGATTGAGGGATCACTTCATTGCTATCCAGGCTATATTTAAAAGATCGTAGACTACGGAGGTTATGAACGTAGGTGATGCGCTATTACTCTAATACGGCAAACGCTTTCACTTGCATAGAAAAATAACTAGAGTTAATATGTCAGAGCTATACATATAAACAAAAGAAGACAGAGTTGAAGCGCGGTGTTAACACGCACTGTTAATGCTGCTAAACTACGAGTTTTATTTAAGGAAACACAATTGCCTTTACCAGCAACCAAATAGAAACAGCTGGTGATATCGGTCTAAAAGATAAATTATCAATATGTATATGTTGTCGGTCAACTTACGTAAGCCGATCAACCCGACGTCTAATGGAAAAAAATGATTGAACACCTTTTTCAAATCAAATAATAAATAGACGACGGCAATTGCGCAACATATCATTTCAATCGCACACATAAAACTAAATGAACATTGTTTGTACAGACGTGGATTGGAATTACTTTTAACCAAGGTTGCGATCTTGATATAAGCACCTGGCCCATCATGTACATACATTTGTCAGTATAAACAAAGCATTGTATAGTGTAGAAAGGTCAATTCATCCAGTAGACCAGTTTAGTCCTTACTGAGAACTCGTGACATACTGTGCATAATTTGTCATGGACAGGGATCGAGCCTGGGCACGTTTGATTCAGAATCTGGTGTTCTAGTCACTGAGCTATCTTGTCGCACGTTGCACACAATTTTTAGTTATATACTGATTTATGTCTTTCCGGTTCGCCTTTCCTTCAGAAGAAACTTCTATGGCATCTCTTTAGGCCTAAAGTTTCAACTAGCCGCGCCCAATATGTCATTATAGAAGTTACAGTTTCGCTATATAAACTAAGTTCTGACAATGTCTCTTTTAAATATTCTGTAAATTACATACGAAAAGAAATAAAATTTGTCCAATGGCACAGATATTAGCGGTGTTTTCAACATGCCCATAGCATGCACGTTTCAGGAATAGACAGACTGCTTACCTAATATCATATCTCCGGTGAAAAAGAATTCTGCTTTTCCGTTTACATACATCAACAAGCACAAATGGTCAGGCGTATGACCGGGTGTAGAAATTGCTCTCAGTTGGATGTTGGATGAGAGCATTTCTTTGCTATCAACCTGCGTAGTATCGTCTGTAATATGTGTTGGTGTGCGCGATTTCAACTGATATTCTGTTTCCATGAGCAAGTCATCGAGCCCAAATGGTAAGTTGGAACCAGGATCATTGGCAAAATTTATTCCCGAATTCTTTGAAAAGCCAACATTAATGAGTTGACCATGTTTCAGATGACGCACTTCACCGTCGTAAAAATCCACGTGGAACTTGTCGGGCTCGCTGCGGGCTAGTTGTTGGCCTTTTTGCGAGTGACAGATGCCGGCACCGAGACACGGACCGCCAGGCAACTTGTACACAGGGATACGTGGTAGCAGACTGATGTCTTCGGTTGAGCTCTTATCCCAACCGGGCACTCTTTGCTCAATCGCTAGTCTGCTTATTAAATTCTTCACAAAATGGTAGAAAGAGGAATGAGAATAAAACCAAAGGAAATACGACCGATAGAATTGTATATTGGTAATAAATCGAAGTTAGTATATAACTAAAAATTGTGTGTAGCGTGCGGCAGGGAGGCTCAGTGGTTAGAGCACCAGATTCCCTAGAAAACGTGCCCAGATTCGAACCCTGTCAGCGGCAAATTCTGGACAGTATGTGATGAGTTTCCAATAAGGATGAAACCGGTCTACTGGATGAACTTCCTTTTCTACACTATACAATGCTTAGTTTATGCTGACAAAAATATTTACATAATGGGTCAGATGTTTATATCAAAATCGCAACCTTGATTAATGTGATAGAAGTAAATATTGGTAATAAAGCGAAGGTGCCGTGTTTGAATTCTGCATGCAATCCAGTCTACTACGAAATAATAAGACCAATATTGATGAAAGTTATGATATTTTTTCTCAGCCGTCGTACTGTGTGATACTGAATGTTTTAATTCAAGTTCAAAAGCAACCAACACGCCAAACGCGTTTAGGGACGTGCCGTGACTAAAGTTTGACCACAGAAGTCTTCAGAAACTGGGCATATATCACACTTTTACACTGTTCAACTAACTGGAAAAATTGTATTTCCGAAATTCTACCACTTCCAGCAATGATATCGATAAAGCCTCCAATGACCTAAAAACTGTAAGTACTAGCTTAGAGGAAATGTTTCGAAGTCTGAAAAGAATGACCGATTCGCGCTATTTTACAGACCACACATTATCATTAATGTCATTGTAAGATGTCAATGAATTATCAGTATAATATGCTGATGTTATGTTGGTAATGCAAATAAAGACTGCTTTTATAACCGTGACAATGTATAAGATAGTCCATATAATCCATATGAAAGATCATGGGGTTTTCATTTTCAAGTAGTAATCGAAACCATGACCATTTAAGTCTTAGCCATACAGTACATCACATAAGCTACAGTAACAGTAAATATGAAACCATCGTCTAGAAGATGGATTGTATTCGCTATCTTAAGAAAAGTGTAGGATAACTCATCGATATATATGATAAACATTACAGGCTAACATAAAACGTAAATTCAATTACCTGTACAGCAGAAATTCCCTGTGTATGATCAGGATGCCAATGCGTAATAATTATGGCTGAGATTAGTGGGTATTCACGCTGCCAATACGAATCTTTGTTATCCCCAGAAATATCTCTCTCGCCAATGCCAGAAGAAGTACGTAGCTCGTGTTCTAAAATGTCTAAATAAGTACCCAGACCAGGCTCAGATCCTGACGTGGTGTCTAGAAGAACGCGCGGTCCGTCCGATGATCCAATTAAATATGAGTTGGTACCCTATTTAGGAGAAATATCAATAAAGATGTCATAACTAGATCAATATACCTACTTTTTAAATATGCAATATACTAGTCTGTTAGACATTGTAAGAGCACAGTAAGACTCACAATGATGTTTACCACAAACAGAGCCGTCACAAATATATCGTAACTAAATCTGACTGAATTTGACTACGCGTAATAACGAATCTCATTTCAATGAACAACAGACTAAGAATCTATTCTTGAATGATGTTTGCTCCGGACGGTTTTGTCTATTTTAGCACCCTTCCTTCGCTGGAAGAAACTTCACCCCCTCAACCAAAATTCTCCTTGGCATTTATTGATTGATATTTCGATCGTCACGCCAGCTGTCATTTTCCAAATACGCGCTCCTTCAATTAAAAAAAAACAAATTCTACTCCACCAACTAACACAGAGACGTATCAGCTGTAGTTTGCATTTTTCTACATTTGTTGAGAAATAGAATAATCCATGCACCATAAAATTTTCTGTCTATTTTGTGGCTGAGAATATTATATGGTGCATGGATAATTTCAGTTTTTAACAAATACTCAAATAGAAACTACAACTTATACGACTCTGTGTTAGTTGGTGATATAAAACTTGGTAGGTCATTGAAGGAGTACGGATTTTGAAAAAGACGACCGAAATAGCGATCGAAATATAAATCACTAAATATCAAGAAGAATTTTGGATAAGTGGGTGATACCTCCTCCGGCGGCAAGGTAGGTCTATGTAAAAAGCTGAGAATGTATCTTGCCAGATATCCAACATCTGCGTAAAATCCTTATACAAAGATACATTCGCATATGTAAGATTAAATCAGTTTCTTGCCTAGAAGTATCCAGTAGTCTTGAGATATACAACCTACAAATAAAGACATCATCAGCAAACCACTAAAAGTTTATAAAAGGCAGTTGGGTGTCCGTTCTCTTCACCAATACTAGGAAGGTAGCGCTGTCAGCTGCTTTTCTCCTTAATTTCTACAAGATGAAGAATGATGAAAAACATCCGAGGAATCGACTGGAGTAATAAATTATGTTTAACAAGAAAGATAAATGCACCCCGTTACTAGCGACAGAGTTCAGAATAATGCAGTCAGTACAAATAGGCAGAGCGACGAAAAAAACAAAAACGAGATAAGTCAAACCGTAAATTCAATTGATCATGTGGCAAATGCTTGTGCAAAATGTTGCAGAAAAATCAACAGCCACTTCAAAAAGAGAAAAAATAATACAATAATATCAATGACATCGCAGATGCAGAGCACATTACGAGGAAAGGTTTGGACAAAGGCGTACTCACACACATGAAAGTGGCTAGTTAAATGAAAAAAAATTATTTCCATATCGTTTTGATAAATTAATTCGTAAATGGACAAAAATTATTCTTTGGTAATTAATTATGATAATATACATGCAAACATTTGAGTCGTCACACACAATGAATTCCAGAAGAACCTATGAGCATACTGCTGAATAAACTAGACCTCTAAAAAGGATCGACCGAAGACTAGCAAATTCAGCTGTGAATCCGGTGTGCGTACGATGTCGTGAAATCGGCATTTACAAAGCACAGACAGCATTTCTAGTCTCCTTTCAATATATGACGACCAACATCAGCGAAACCGAAAGACGTTTTGTAAATAATTTGTTTTAATTAGATGAATGGATATCTGACAGGTTTAAAGAAACGATATCAGACGAGTGACAATGACCAGCAGGTTGTAAGCCTGAAACTTTCAATGATTGTGGATAACTCATGTATCAGTATGCGCGGCAAAACAAAAGTCAATAGTAACCAATGTTTCATTGCCACATATACATAATAATAATAAGAAGAAACAAGAAATATTTTATAACATAAGTAATCATTTAGGCACATGAACTATTAGAGAGATTTATAATGGAGAGGATCTAGTTCCTGTGAGTAAATTTATCTAGATAACACACAGAAGTGAGGATAACTAAACCTCTATACAATACCATTATGGCCAAGTCAACTTTAAAGCAAGGAAATATCGTTAATACAGCTTTCTTGTGGTTTTCAATGTATCGCAATTCACAAACAACCAACCCTCGCACCTCAATCAGTCCAACTAAGAAAAGGAAGTTACCAAGATGATTCTACTATAAATCTGAAAGAAAATAGCCACGGAGATCGAATCGATGCCGTATCGTGGATGTGCATATGGACCCCATCCTGGCAGACAACAACCCGATTTGGATGTAGTTTCCTTTAACTGATTTGGCCATGCCAAAGTCTGTCTAACTTGTTCCTTACGCCAATGGAATTCAGGGCACACAATAAACGTGACCCAGCCAACGTAGATGAAGGAACTTTATTTTAGTTTTAAAAATGAAAAGCACTTGTTGGCCGATTCAAAAATACTTCTACGAATATCAGCGTTTGTTATTCGTTTTTAATAACTTACGTTTGCTATGCTACTCGACCAACGACAATCAATTGCCTGTAAGCGTCTAAATTCATCAACTCTAAGGGACCAAGACTCACTAGCGTATAATAAAACAGCACGTACAGATGCATCTTGTACACGACCTTTAAGGCAGAGTGAAATACTTTCGTTTATCCATAAATAGCGAATGTCGGAGAAAGCTACTCTAGCTTTCCAGATTATAATACTCATCTCTTCAGATATATTGTCTGAGTTGTTGATAAAGCTACCACGGTATGAAAACCTGTCAACTACATCCAGATCTTCACTCTGCAGTCGCAGAGTTGGAAAGAGTGATGGGTGATCCTGTATCTTACAATTGGGGGTTCGAATTTCATACCGAAAGACGAAAAAACGTCTGTTAATCTATTCAAGGTGACCTGAAACTAGTTTCGATTGATGAATAATAGTAAAATATCGTCAGGATAGTCATTATCGTCATCATCATCATGTCCAGCCACACAAATGTCAAGTGACTAATGTTTCACTGCCATATAACCATAAGGAGTGAAAAAAAAGTATAAAAGTGAATTTAGACAAATTATTATCGACTAATCTACCGCCAAAGAATATTGATCGTCGAAATGTTCAGCCCACCTATCAAGACAACTTATTTTAGCGGTTATTATATGACAGTTACTAACATTTATAATTTCGTTAACATTTAATTTTCTCGGAACTGTTGCTCGGATAAATTGGAACAAATAGCGTATATTAGTTCACGCGAACGCTTCTTCATACCATTTGGCCTTTTTGTCTAAAAGGATTCGAGATCGACATTCAGACTGTACTTAAGTTGTCGGCTTATATTTCTACGAGTATTATTATATGACTGACAGGTTGAAATTGACGTCCAGATTCAAGTAGCTCTATAGATTTTACAGAGAACCCATAATTATTTCTACGGTGGCCTACAATGCCAAATACAGAAGTATGTACATTGAGCATAGTGGAAAGCAAATTCAAATTTTCGTTATCAGGATCAGTTAGCTTTGACTCTAGAACATCTTCATATTTTTGTCGTTAAAAATATTGTTCGAGGTATCTTATATCAACTTGTGTCTTATTCTTTTTTATTTTCCAGGAAAATTTGAGTACAAATCGACAACGGTTAAGTGCGTAGTCCGAGTCCACATAAGTGGTCCAAAAGAAATGACAATCCTGGATGCCATCACATAATCTATAATTAATTGCTACATGATCTATTTGAGTCCAAAGTTGGCCGGAGGCTGGAGGACATCATGTTGCGCAAGGTCTTACACTACATCTGAAGTTTGTGCTACTTAAGTATAATCTATGGTTCGCGCAGCTATCCGACAGTTGTCATCATCGTTGATGCGCGACGAGCTTAAAGTGTATTTTCCATCTAAATGAAATTATGTGTTAGTTAAGCACCTAACTTGAGTTATCAAGACTCTAGCTGAAATTCTTGGTCTACTTAGTAAAGAGTTGAGGTTTGAGTAAAATCCATCCTTGCTTTCGTCTATGCTGCAATCGTTGGTAAAATATGCAGATACAATCAAAAGGAAGCGTTGACAAAGATTTCTGGGCTATTTTAGTAGATTTATTTAAGCATGCTGCACAAAGTCAGCAATTTACAGAGATCCATTCAGTTAAGCAAGGTTCAGCTCGTGAGCTAAGGACAGTACAGACGGCCCATTTACCGACCTAAGAAAATTCCATAGAACCAGAGACTTCAAGTAAATAACACGTAGACAAGGATGGTGTACCTAGTTTTGTAATACATGTAAGATTCTGTAATCTGGTTTCATCGATGTCTAACTTATTCAACGTACGTGCTAGAGCTTCTTCTTGTTGTTTTACTGTTAGCACATTAAATGTGCCGACATTAAAAACCTAACTTAGGTTTAATGAAAAGTTATTTACTTGAACTATTTTCGATATTTGGAAAACCGATATAGGGCTGTTTGGTTCATAGCATTTAAAGGAGCGTTATTATTAGGTTCCGAAAAGGAAATTGAAGAAAAAGATGCAGAATCAGAAATGAAGACGTCTGTGCTAATTTTATTTCGCGTATCTACCCTGCATGGCTAAACAGGTAGGGTGACCGCTTGTATGCTGCGCGACGGCCCGTGCAGTATGTATTCGATGTAATTTGTATCGTTCATGGTTGCACGTGGACTGTAAAATAACATTAGGTCGCCGATTTCTAATGGGAATGGTTTGTATTCAGATATTTTCTTCTCTTAGATAGTCGGCCAACCAAAGCGGATGAGCACTATCTGCCCAGATGCCAATGGCCAAAATTTCCGTCAGTAGTTGAAACATGCTCTTCGCGTCTGGCACACTGGCTCTTATTCCATTATTACCCGTTTAACATTAAGAGTTACTACATAGTTAGACCAAATTTGACGCTTCACATTTAACTGTATGTCGCTGTGTCCCATTAGATCCGGCAAGTTTCACGCTACCATTCTCGAGCTGACTAACTTGTGCCCATCGGTCGCCAGGCCGGAAATTTCTATGATTGCGGGCCATTTCTATGGCGACTAATAGTTGATTAATGAATAGTACTGCCAAATATGTCAGTAGATTACTAAGGACCAAATTTTCTGCACATGGCAGACTAGGTTGAAATTTTCTAAGTTTTAGACGCAGTATACTGACCAAGCAGCCAATATGATCATTTCTTTCCTGGTATTTATGTATGTTCAACAGTCTGCAATGAGACTGCGAAACCATTCATTAAAGAGTTACGGAAAATTGGCTGCATTACTTAAATCAAATTTATGTCCATGTAATTAACGACAATACCATTTTTGGACCAGTGGAAGAACCAAGCAAAACGACCGTGCACTAACTTGACTTAGGATAAGGAGTGGTTACCGCGCACACAAATGGTGAAATTAGAAAGTTTACCTGGTAAGGCATGGAAATGAAGATTGCTTGAGGTGAGTGCACATTAAATGATCCATTGTGTGGATTGCTAGAAGAAACATTAATTTTTTCTACTTGAGCACATACAAAAATTAAAAATACATCATATCAATTTATAAATTCAATTTAATCCAACAAATAGATATGGGATTTACACCAGCGATGCAGTCGGCATAATGGATTCTATTGCGTGGTGACGCGAGCGAAAAAATATGACCCTCAAACGTAATACTCCATAGCGCATCCGTATTAATACTAATTTTATTTTAGTTAAAATCCACAAACATACTTATAGCATGATATCGTGTATTAGGTGCTGTGCACCTAGTAACAAATTAGTTCGAATATGAACAAAAGAATAAACCAAAGACAGCATGATCGGAAAGTATAATTTCTTGCACTTTCGTTTCGTTCTTAATGGCAACTCATCAATAGAAGCCGGTATTACGTCTTTTACCCACTGCATATATGGTAGAGGAATGTGGGAAAATAGGACAGGTCAATCTCCTTGACAAATGTGTAAAGCAGCAGTAGTGAAGCTAACTTCAAATAGTCTTCGACAATGCGACTTCTAAGCCAACTCGATTTATATATTATATATATCGAGTCTGTAAAGGGTATCAACACTATGGCTATTTTGTCAGTAATTATGTACTAGGTGTTGCGCACCTAGTAACAAATTAGTTCAATTATGACCTGAAGGATAAACAAAAGACAGCATGAACGGAAAGTATAATCTCGTACAATTTCGTTTCGTGCTCACTGGTGACTCATCAGTAGGAGCCGGTATTACGCCCTTAACCCGCTATATATTTGAGTGAGGAATGTGAAAAAATAGGATTGTACATTTCTCACCAAAATATATAGTGGGTAAATGGCGTAATACCGGCTCCTACAGATGAGACGCCAGTAAGCACGAAACGAGATTATAGTCTCCGCTCATACTGTCTTTGGTTTATCCTTCTGGTCATAATTGAACTAATTTGTTACTAGGTTAGCAACACCTAATAAATAATTGCATATATATCACTTCTCCGTCACAAATAGTATCTAACTGTTATATATTGTGTCAGTACCCGATACCAATATTATTATACCGAAAAGGTACATGTCACTAACACTATGGTTGTCAAGTAAGTACATGGTATCAACACAAGTGATTTCAGTGTATGAAAAAGTTCACAAAAATTGAGAATTACAACTATTTCTGAACACAAGTTACTCAAACAAATCCATATACTCCGTTCTAGATCAATTATAAGAGCATTATTAAATTAAATAATTAACAGTTAAATAATGTTTGTGGCGGAGAACTAATATATATGAAATTTTGTATTAGGTGTTGCGTACCTAGTAACAAATTAGTTCAAATATGACCAGAAGGATAAATCAAAGCACGAAACGAATGTGCACGAGATTATACTTCCCGTTCATGCTATCTTTGGTTTACCTTTTAGGTCGTATTTGAAACAATTTGTTACTATGTGTGCAACATGAAATACACAAAGGCATCATACCATGCTGTCTTACTAAGAGCAAAACAGGAAATTCTCGGATATAAATTTAACAGCAGGACACGTAATAAGTGCATTATTGACATAGTTTATTGATATCTTCATCAATAGCGAAATTAGGTATACAAAATTTGTTGGAGATGAAAATCGTACAATTTCTATAAAATTACAAATATAAAAATGCGGGTAATGATAATAATTAACTAAATCAAATTTTTGATCTTGAAATATACGCCGATTCTATATCATATGTTACCATTCGTGCTATATACTATGAGAAACTGAGTTATATGACTGATATGATTCGACTTTCCTTGGTAATAACCAGAACACAATAGAAATCCTAGTTAAAACGGTTGAATCGTAATGAACATGTGAAGGGATTTAAAATATAAGCTGCCAATCCTCCTCTTACAGGTTTTTTTAATAGTTACTGCAATTTACTCAAATTTCGTGCTCATGATTTCAAAAAACTAAAATGTATTATTAATGACAATACAAACAATATTGCTTTGAAAGCAAGTTATCGACATTTTACAAATTAAGCAATTTGCCTTGAGTATTCATCAGAGCGCAGTGGAAAATGTCATTAAGTTTAGGCTGCGTTATATTTAGACTGGCAATAAAAATAGACATAAAAAGTTCAACAATGTTTTCAGATATAGAAATAATTTACCTGAAGTGTACTTAACCCAGGATTTTGGCCAAGAATTCGAGTGATGTATGGTCCGAAATGGCGGGCATTAGGCAGATTTGGAAGCATTAGCCTGACAGTTAAGGGTGATGTTGGTAGAACAAACGACAGCAAATACCCAACAGCGAATCGAGCCTTGTTAATCTGTAAGAGACCACATATTACAAGAAGGTAGAAAAATAAAATCAAAAAGGTCACTATAAAATTAAATTAATAAAATATTCTAGTTCGACAAATAATGCAGTAGAGCAAACCTGAGCAATGGCAATTAATAAATGATGATCATGGAAGTTCGAAACGCGTTAACACGTGTAAATATCGGACATTTTGCAACTTTTTACGACGGGTTAAACACAGTGGGATTTGTGTTTATATCAATCTCTCAAACTTTATTTTAATAATTATTATCATCACCCGCTCAACAAATAATTATTTAATTGTATTACCTATATATATATATATATATATATATATATATATAAATTTAATGTTTGGAACTACATCAAATTGTGCAACCGAAATTTCCAGTCCATGGAAACATATGTAAAATTACTAAGGAGGAGAGTCGCATATTTAATATTTCTTTCCGTATATATGTATTGGGGTTTGAACCTTGCTAGTCAGTCTACCGTCGCACTCTGATGATGATCATAGAAGGTATGACTGAAAGTAGTTCTGCTATGTTGTGCGATTGTTTATAAACAAGTATATTTTTATTTATATCAAGCTCGCAAACTTCTTTTAAAGAATTATTATGTTCTGTCGTGCAATTATTTATAGATTAATCGTTTAACTGGTGAAAAAACTGAAGAGATACATCCATTACCGCGATCTTCCTTTTTGTACTGACCTTATCCATCCATTCAGTTCAATGAACTAGAAGTAGCAGTATGTGGCCTACATATAGATGCATAGAATACTGTGAAGAGAAAACATACCGGAAATAGTATTTATTAAAGCCGTGTCAAAATATAATTAAAATAATCCTGCATGAAGAAGAAACGAAGTAATGTAGCTTGTGCCAGTGGGAATTACACCACGTAAACTCTAGAGTATATATATATATATATATATATATATATATATATATATATATATATATATATATATATTATAATTAAAATACTATAGAAGGATGTGGTTAAATCTATGTTGTAGGTAAAATAAAACTATTACGGAATATAGAAACCGTTGATAGCCACAACTTCTGTGTGTATGAATCAATCGCACGACCATTCATTTGAAAGAAACATAATTTAACTCCTACGCCATGGGAATAGCAACTGTAGTAACCAGGAGGACGAGAAGGAGTCGAACCCAGAAAAATTAAGCTCAGGTACTCTCATCGGCAAACGAGGATACAATAAATCAATATACATACTTAACAGAAACTATTCAACCGATTTACGATTGTCTCAGTTGTAATTTTGAGGAGAATATGTTAACATCAGAAGTATGTCGAAAAAATGTATACAATGCAGTGAAAAGCACCTAGTGTGAGCAACCCTTGTTGGACAAAACAACAAAAGTGAAATTGAGTTGTCTAGCACCGAGAAAGGTGCGAATTCAATTAAAAGATTTCAAATGGGAAGAATATAATCAATACTATTAGAAAAAATATGCATTCAAAGCTAAATTTTCGTAGGCTCTGACACATTACCGTAAGGCCAATCATAAGCACCAATCCGATTCTTTTCACCATGTGCACAGCACCGCTCATCCGCAGACAGGCATACGTACCAATGCGTTTTAGTGATGAATAATCATCACCAGAAAACGACGGAGAACTGATTAACGAGATTTAAACTGCAATGTATGGACAGGGAATGTAAAAGCGAAACAAGGTCATTCAGCCATAGTAGTTTCACTCATGTTGTTTTTCATGGCAATGGCGGCTACCCATAAACTTTGTGTAAGACCAATAGAGGCCAGAACCACAGGGTTTGCAATAGTTCTTAAAATTGGAAGGCTGTTACTTTAAAAAGACACTGTCGTTACTGTGCAAACAAAAAGTGATTTATTCGCGTATTGACAATACAATTGATTTTTTAGCACACGCAAATGATGCTTAATTTTGCTTCTACCACTTACATATTGTGGATTTATGTTACGCCTTACTGATTTTTTTCTATTTCTACCACATAAAAGCATATTTCCTAGCACCAGTTAAACAGTAAACCACAAGGCGCCTGAATACTTCTACAGAATATAGAATGCATATTGTTTAATTCATACCAGTGGTAAGTTGTTACCGGACATTTAGTCTTAAATCTGTATTACATCGGATCGGAGGTTTTCAAGTCCTAACTAAAAAATTCTCTGAAGCCGGCTGAGGTCAGTCTGTGTCATACAAGAGACAACTATGAAAACTACCAGAAGAGCAGAACTCCTTTGCCTGGGCGGGATGATTATATCCTTAACTTGCATTCAGGTTTTACAAGAAATGTACCAATGTGATTGGCCAGGTCTGCTAGCTGTTCAGTAGGACGTGTTGTAGCTCCGAGCTGCTAATGATCTGACATTAGGCATTGACATAACCAAATAAATTTATTAATTTTAATGACAATTCCACGCGTTTAGCATTAGGTAAGCGAAATTGAATGATATGATTATATGACTAGGTGTTATGTAAATATATCGGCACGTTGGTGTTTTAGGCACAATGGTTGGTTATACTTTTTGAGTAATTAGTACATGATAATATCAGTTTAGATGAAAGAGGCCCTGTTCCTGATCAGTATGTCATTAAGTCGCGTCTAATTCCCGTTCTTAACGATCTCCGCCAAGCCATGTGGATAAAAATGATGCATTATAAAGAAGATAGGTTGTTCGTAATGAACTTGTACATTTCAATGTAAGACTGGTGCCAAAAAAGCAACAGTAAATCAATTAAAACTGGTATTCAAACAATTGAACAGGAAGCAATGGCAAAACCAAATGCATTCTCTGGTTCAAGACAACGCAACAATACGAGTAAATAATGTAGAAAATATTAAATGACATTGCATCATTTATGGATGAAGAAAAGGCCACACAGCAAAAATGAAAGAACTGATGTGATTGAATACATTTTTTCAAACACAAAAACGAATAAGTAGCGTTAACAAAGGCGTAAATGTGCGTTAAAGTAAACAAAGCACAAGTGAATAGGATTAGGACAACCGATAATCACAGCCAGTTGTTGTGTTAAAATGAAAAGTTTAATCATAGCGAATGATTATAAGACAGCAAAGCATATTTATAAACAGGGTTCAGGTACCCAAATGTCAAATATTACATGAAATGCTAAGAAAGCGAAAATTATCCTGTTTCACATTTTTCTTCTACTTTGTGTTGGCAGAAAGAGAGCCCAACCTTTAGGCACACCAATTAATTACAAATATGTATATGCATTTATTCAGCGATCTAAATGGAGAAAAAAGCATTAGACTAGAAACGATATAAAGGTTTAATTAAGCGAACCTTGGTTGTGCGGGCGGTGATAACAAATAATTTAATCAAGGTTACAATATCAATATAAACACCTGACCCATTATGAACACATAGTTGTCAGTATAAACTATGCATTGTATAGTGTATAAAAGTAAAGTCATCTAGGATACCAGTTTCGTCCTTATTGAGAGCTCATCACATATTGCCCAGAATTTGCTGCGACCAGGACTTGAATATGGGCACGTCAGCTTCGGAATCTGGTGCTCTTACCATTGAGGAGTTTGATGGCCGGGATAATCATCTACTTGATTATTCCAGCCCCACAGTACACCATCTGACTGTTGGAAACAAAAGCGTTATACTTAATTAATTGATAAAGTGAGCCAATTCATCTCCTATGTGCAAACGTTTATTGTTATTCGTCTCTCATATTCACGTGGAAGATACTCGTAAATGCCACAACCATCACCACGACCAATATTGATAAAAACAACACCTTCGGCAACACATGTACCGAGATAAGCAGCTCCCGAACCGAAGACACAAAAGTGATACAATCATCGGATAGGTCAATATAAACAAAGCATCGACGAAGTTCATGAACACGATTGGATATAAAAATTAATGCTGCAAATACTCTGTGAGGAGCGAACTTTATATAAACAATAAAGATCTTAGCAAATTCTAATTAAAACAGTATCGGTGAATGCGTTACATTATCAGCATTCTAAACTAACAATCGAAGCAAAGCTAAAAAATCAACTATTGAGTATTCACATAGAAACTGAAAATAATACCCAGAGGGGATACAGGGACACTATGGATACACAAACAGGAAAAAATACGACGGTAAAGTGCATGAGTATTTATGTAACTTCCCATGTAAATAGTCACAACAACACTGTTCTCTCACTGAGTTCACCTGAACTCCACCTACCCGATTCTTGCAATCAGTCCGAGCCCGAATTTGCGCTCTTAAATTCATTCGAACTTAAATAATGCTAAACAGATTTCATCGATTACAGTGACAATACGATCATTCATGAGAACGCGTATTCGCTAGCTCATCAATATTAGGAGTCTCAGAAGCTAATTAATAGTAAATACGAAGGACTATATTTCTTCTATATATATATATATATATATATATATATATATATATATATATAAATGCAGTACACACAAAATAATAGTATTTGGTGTCCTAATATTAAAAACTAAGCATTCGATGGCAAGGGGCTACAACAACATCATAGTACTGCAGTTCAAGAACAAAATTTATTTCATAAAAAGAGCCTCTAATTTGGTAATCGTGTTTATACACCTAGTCTTTATTTAAATTAGAAAGTTACGTTGGTCTTTCAACTGACTAGAATTTAGTAAACACAAAATTGCCAGGTTGCACGATAATCGCAAATGCTATTATTGCTGCATGTGATTAAATTGAATTAAATACTGGTTATGTAGGGAAAGTTTGATTATAGACGTTATTAAAACTATCAGCTGTAACAAATTTTACAGCCAAAATTGGTCGTAGTCCTCCTAATATACGCAGTATTGCTTTTTAAACTTAATATTGCAAGCGAATATACACCATTAAAATCTTTTTTTTAAAATATACATTGCAAAACACCACAGTGTGTTTTATGAAATAACTGGGTAAACTAAAAAGGCAAGCAACAATTAAAAGGATAAAACCACCAACTTCGTATCAGGACGCCGGATCCTAAAAGTTCACAATAAAATTAATCTACAATACACTGACTCCTTTGAAAAATGAAGCCTTGGTATGTGGAATAAGTTTCGGTGATCATTATGCTGCTGATATATTATTTTATGAAAGCTGTAAACATGCTGAAGAAATGCTTCACAAATGCAATAGATGGCATCAAAATTCCCATTTTCTGATTAAAAAGAGGATGACACCAGCGTTTATAGATGTGCAGCTGAAACACAGTTCTTATAAATCTTTTACAAGAAAACGGACCACTCAATATTTTCATTTCAACCGGTATGGCCCATTTAAAAGGAAACAACGTGAATTATGACATTTCCGCGTTATGCCACCGTGTATTTAACCCATGGACTCAGCTGAGTGCTACGTTTAATATTCCTTCCAAACCTTATGTGGTTAGAGCACCAGATTCCGAAGTAGACGTGCCCAGGTTCAAGCCGTCAGCGGCAAATTCTGGACAGTACGTGATGAGTTCCCAATAAGGACGAAAACGATCAACTGGGTGTATTGTATTTTCCAAACTATACAATACTTAGTTTATAATGATAAATGTGTGTACAGTATGTGTCAGGTGTTTATACCAAGAGCGCAACTTTGATTAAATGTAATTTTTATGACCGCCAGCGCAAACAATTTTCGTTTAATTATATGTGAAAAACAAAACTGATGTGGTCTATAGACCTAAACCTACATGAAAAAATGACGTACGAAAAATATGATAAATCCGTGCAACGCTTTTAAAAAGCCAAGATTTACGAACATGTATCTCTATTAAATCTATTGTAATGAAACTGCTGTCTAGTACGTGGCAAAAAAATGTTTTCGTGCACTGGCATTGTCATGCAGCTTTTATAAAACAATTCTGAATTATAGTTAAATACTGTTTATTGCGAAGAACTAATATATATGCAAGTATGTATTAGGTTTTGCGAACCTAGTAACAAATTAGTTCAGTTGTGACCAGAAGGATAAACCAAAGGCAGCATGAACGGAAAGTATAATCTCATGCACATTCGTTTCGTGCTTACTGGCGACTCATCAGTAGGAGCCGGTATTACGCCCTTTAACCACTATATATTTGGTAGAAGAATGTGGAATAATAGGACGGTACAATCTCCTAGACGAATGTGTAAACCTGCAATAGTGAAGCTAACATCATCTAAAGTCAACGACAATACGACTTCAACGCTAACTCACAATATATAATATATATATACCGAGTCTGTAAAGGATACTAACACTATGGCTATTGTGTTAGTAACCGATACCAACATTATTGTACCGAAAAGGTACATGGTACTAACACAATGGTTACCGAGTCGGTAGATGATACCAACCTGATGGATATCGATTTATGTATGTATTAGGTGTTGCGAACCTAGTAACAAATTAGTTCAGTTGTGACCAGAAGGATAAACCAAAGGCAGCATGAACGGAAAGTATAATCTGATGCACATTCGTTTCGTGCTTACTGGCGACTCATCAGCAGGAGCCGGTATTACGCCCTTTAACCACTATATATTTGATCAAAGAAGTCGTGCACTGGCATTGTCATGCAGCTTTTATAAAACAATTCTGAATTATGTTTATTTTTGTTTCCTACGTGTAAACTTCACTGATTAATTGGTGTACTATTAAACATTAATTGATTGCGCGAGTGGTGGTAGCAATTCTTAAAATAAACACCAATCCCTTTCTATTTAACCAGACACCTACCGCCAGTCGCTCTTAGCGTGCGACTGGCGGAAGCTTTGTTATGTTGTTCGACAGCTGGTTAAATAGAATGCGATTGGTGTTCACTTCAAGCTCGCAAACTTGATTAAAATAATTAGTTTACTGTTTTATTCTGTTTAAAACAACTTAAATTACATCAGTTACGTTTGAGTGAAAAGCGCTCCTTAAAAAAGTAACATTTTCAATTTGTACGTGCGAATATTTTTTTGCATATTTAAAAAGAAAACCACTCAAGATCATTTTTTTAAAAAACTTGCAAGACATTTCACCTATCAAACTTTGTTAAAAGCATTGTGTGATCTACTTACTGATACAGATTTAAAGTCACATTTTATATGAAGGCATATTGCATACCTTTAACGTTTAATGGAAGTAAAAATATGATTTTTTTTAAAATTTAGCTCATAAGCAGCAGAAATGTAAATATAAACTAATTTTAGATGTAACGCAGGTAAAATCTATTTTGCTTTTTCTTTTTCACAGCAACGGTTTTGAATGTACATATGTAAAATCAAAATGAATCATGATAGAAAGTCCGATGATTTTGGTATTTATAAATATTCCGTTGGCATATTCTAGTTGAACCGTAGCTAATCGCGAAGTTTAGCAGTCTGCAAATAATTTTAAGGAGAGCCGACCAGAATTGCTTAATAGTGGTTCGAACACGACTGTTCAAATTGAGGGCTCGGCAAAATTGAAAAAATCAAAGACGCCGCTAGAACAGAGCAACTTATTTCGGACAAGAAGCTTAAGTTTGCATTAGATAGTCATATTTTTTTTAAACAAACGGAAAAGATAAATCTACGTCAAATCGCGACGTCCAACGTCTCATAAACGAGCTAATATCAAGCAGTACTACATATTTAAAGGGTATAACGGAGAAGCAATGGCATGGATGAGAAAATCCGCAAAAAATTAAAGGATGTTTGACAAGTTAAGTAACACAGAGGATACAAAAATCAGAAATAATAAACTTGTAGGTAAAGAGTGGGTTGATTAACCATTGATTGAATTCAACAAACAGTACTCGGATAATATATTAGCTATCTGGAATCATACTGATGAATATAACACCTTAAGCAAAATCTACGTTACGATTGGAAGGGAATAATCGGGTGAACTAGTGTTTCTTGACTTCAAATTAATTATGAATGATCCGATATGAGACAAAGGTGTTTACAGGATGGATTCCTAATCTGGTATTCCTATTAATTTCAAATTGAACCATTCCTACTGAAGGAATAAAGCAGACTTCGAGAAACATTAAGTGTTAATGATCATCTTAAATCTAAGTATACAAAATCTGACTGCGAATAATTGGCGTAGGTTCATGCTCATACCTGACTTCAGACAAAGTAGAAAAGATAAATCAATATCATTGTTGTACAAAATAAAACGTTTTAAGACATTCTCTCAACCTTAGTAGCAAATTACTCAACCAACATGCAAAATTACCCTTTAGGTACACTATGAGCATGTGAAATCTCATGCAAAGAAGGAAAACTCAAGTATGTGGGTGAAACAATGTACCAAATTAAGGCAAGAGTGGAATAAAGGATTGTATGTTAGTATGGACATGCTACTAGATCTTATCTGGCACGTCATTCCGTGAATATTTGACACAAAATTAACCGGGATGGTTAAAATACACTTTTTAAACGACAGGGAATTAATTAATTACCTGATCCTTGGCTTGCGCAACAAGATTTCAAAGTCCATTGTTTTCATTTTAACCTTGAATATTTCGGCATCTTATTCCGGACGCCCTTTTCAACAGTAAGCTCATCGAACCAAAAAATCTGACAATTATTAAGTCAAATGGTAGATTCCAATTAAACAATAATTGCTTACGCGGGCAGGCAGGCAGGCGGAAAGTATAATTATTTAAATCAAGTTTACGAGCTTGAAGTAAACACCAATCCCATTGTATTTAACCAGTAGTCGAACACTTGCCATAAGATTGGGAAAAGCTCACATAGTTGCTTGTAGTGAGATAGGCATTATATATATATATATATATATATATATATATATATATATATATATATATATATACATATATATATATGTATATATATATATGAGGTGTAGACGGGAAGATAGATATGCTTTGTTATTTATATATACATATAAATTGTAAGTGGTTGAATTTCAAAGAACCTATTTCAACTGCTTATAGATACATATATCTGCATATATATATAGAAGTATATGGATAGACAATAAAATAGATATATAAAAAGTGTTTTACTGATATAATTTATCCGTTGCGGGACTCACAGTGTTGCTTGTATGAGATTCATATTATATATATGGTATATACACGTATATATATATATATATATATAGATATATGATGAATATATAGATATTTATAAAAGATGTGGGATGAACCCACATAGTTGCTTATATGCTTATCTATATATATACATAGATAGCGTGTGGACATATGTATAAATGGATATTTTATAAGATGTGGGTACAAATATATAAGTAAAAATAAAATTAAAAAATATAAAAGATTGCTGATATATATATAGTGTATACACGTAGGTATAGTTATATTTAGATATATAGATATTTATAAAAGATGTGGGAGTAACCCACATAGTTGCTTTTATGTTTATCTATTAATATAAATATATACGATATTTTAATACAGAAACTAATTCATATAGTATCTGAGTATAAATGTGTACTGAGCGGAAAAACGATTTAGTTAGTGTAACTTCCGTATTCAGTCTTGTCAAAATGATAGAATAATACTCTATAGAGTTTCAATAGTTTTTTTAATCTCTCTGTATATAACCGATTGCAAGCTGGATGGAATTAGGTGAACTGGGGGGGCAGGTGAGGATTACAGCAATATAGAATTCAAAATTTGTTGATCTTTCTATGCGTCCGGTACAGCAATTAATATATAGACATCATTGATAGGCGTGTATGTCAATCCATTAGGTGTGCTTATAGTTAAAATACACATGTTTATAGGTAGATGTGTGCGTAGAGGGGGACAGGGATAAGTTTTTGTATACATTTGAGTATTAGAGACTAGGTATAAGACCGGATATTAGGAAGACAATTAAAATAAAATATATATAAATATATCTGTCTTGAATGAGGATACCACATTTGCCACAAGTTGTGTTTTACTCCTGTGCATATTGTGTCAACACTGAAGATGAGACTGGAAATAACGTCTCGAAATATATGTCAAAGATCAATGGCGGATCTTGATCCTAAAGCGCTTTCGGACAATCAGCTAATTGAAGGCTTAAAGGAGAAGGGACAAGTGAGAACCCATCAACTGAGGCCAAAAATTACATCATCTGAAAACATAAAAGGTTCAAGATTTTGCCGACCTATGAGTGCTGACAATTGTCCCGCACAAGAAAAATGCGGTCAAATCCGAAACATAACAAAGCTACTGCCAGTCGCATGGTAGATTTCGTTTAAACGGATTCACTTACACCCGTTGATAGAGCTCTCGGCCATAATTGACTCTTCACTATACAAGTGTGCGTCTCGTGTATGTGTGTGCGCGTTAAGCTCATTGATGTGTAACTACAATGGTCTATTAACACATACTGAGATTTCAATAGATAAGCACACGTCATGTGTTTTTAAATACAAATATTCATTGATTGCGCGTATGGTGATAAAAATTATTTGGATCAAGGTTGCAAATTTAACCTGTGTGTGTCAAGAACTTTGAAGTATTCAGTTAAATATATGTATGTGAACCTCATATAAGTTAAACTAAAGTGATTAATGTCAATTCATCTTTGAACACGTCAGAGTTATTACTTAACAAATTCGTCGTTAAATGAAGTGTTAACAAGTGACATTCCTGGTAAGGAAGAGGGCAATATAAAGTGAAAAAATGGTCGCAAATACCGTGAAGGTTATCCGCGCATATAAACATGCAACCGTACCAGAACAATTAAAATGATTGGAGGATCCACTTAATTTAAGTCTAGATTAATTAATAAACATAACCGAGGTGGAAAATTCGCTAGGCTGCATGTGGAACACAACACAAATTAATGACAGGCAACAACGAATGCACGCATAAGAAACGGAAGCTAACTCCAAAAAGGTTAATAATTTTCAATTGGGACAAGCTAATACGTGAATTAATAAATTTATTTCTTGTTATCCAATTTACGGATTTCCTACATTATCATCTACGCGGTCAACCTCCATTCTATTATCTTATTAGTGCACGTATTTAGTGCGGAAATTGTCAACAAACTTTGTATATAAATTGGTAATTTTTAATACCACATTAATGAGATCTCGCAGTGAGTGATCCTTCATTTGACCTTGTGTAATAAAGATCATTTGCATATTAACTTTCATATCATACATTCTGACATTATTTACCTAATGCTTTACATAGTTTGTGTCAATTTTCTTCCTTCATAACTACTGACTTCCCCCTTGACAGCTTGTTTTCCCACTGTAACGAAAAAATGAATGAACTACTAAAAAGTGTCATTAACGATTCAGTTTACAGGCTAGTTAAATACACTTACCCTAGTATCTGAGTAAACCGAATAATTTTTTTTGAAAATTGCCATTCAGAGACCGTAGGTTTATTTAATAATAAAACAGAGCAATTATTATTGTCTATTATCCATTCGTCATAATTTTTCCTCAAAAGTCACTGTCAACAGACCTCGTCCTAAGTACGAATGGCCCTGACGGAGCGAATATCTTGACATGAGTTTTGAAAGTTAATATTTTATGTCATGAATTCTCAACTAGAGTGGATAATAATTAAGCAATACACAATTCATTTTGCAATTAATGAGTATGTAATTGTATCATATATATATGGTGAAAGCAGCAGAAACATAGAAACATTGCAGCCAAACGTTCTAGTCAAGTAGAAAATTTGCGGGACAACTAAACGTGAGAGCCTCACAACTTATTTTGGTTTCCTTTTATATGAACGGTGGTTTGATCATCGTTAGAAAGTTTGCCGACATGTTCTGACGATGGCCAAAGAATGTCGAAATGTGTCAGTACATTTGACTGGCGCGTAGTTTTGTTGTTTTTCGACTGTCTAAATACAATTTAGCTAGTGTTTATTTCAAATTCGCAAACTAAATTAAAGAAATGTTATCACCACTCGCGCAATCACTAATTTTCAAAATAAATTGTTAGTTTAGAAATATCAAAAAGAAAATATGGAAATGGATACTACAAACTTGTTTGAGCAGATAAAAGATAATTTTGTATAATGCAGTCACGGTTCTTAAGTGAAATAAAGTCGATACCTCAAATTTTATCTAAAAATATGAAACCTTATAGAATAACGAGTCGATAAATTTTGAGTTTGCTTTGAAATAGGCACTAATTGGAGGTTATCAACTATCAACGGGAATCTTTCAACGTAAAACGTAAGTGCAATTACCAGTTAAAAATAAAAAACCAGTAAAGAAGATGAAAATCGAAATACAAGAATTGTATCACACCTTTCTAACGAAAAAACCCAGAGATCTGTATGTCGCAAAGTAGACTCAAGTCGAATTGTAAGCCGTATAACCACATAAGACCAAAAAGCAGCTGAGGCCACTCCGTCTGTCTAGACTAGACTTCTGCTCTGGCACAAAGGAGTCAGTGTCAACACGAGATGATGACAGCCATTGACAAAATAAACTGTTGCCTATTAACTTATTTCAACCAGAAAGGTAACAACAATCCTTGAGTTACGGCAAGGTCAAAGATGACACTGTCAGTATGACTGGTTAGGGATCGTAGGTTATCAGGTCAAAACTTTCTATGGCTACGGGCCAGTGGTGAATAATAACATATCCATACATATTATGTTACTGTCTACACTAGTTTAATTCATATGATGGTATCTTTTGAACTTATAGTCATGAAAAGGAATTTTGTCAAATAATGCTTAGCATAAATAGTAACCTTGACAGTCACGATAACGTCAGTGGATACAAAATAATAATAAAATTATAAATGTTAAATCGCGCAGCACAGAAAGTTTTGGCTCCTTAATGTGTAAAGTATAAGCAATAAATTAATGGAGGTCGGTGTGTTACAATTTTCACCACATTATGTAAACAAATTAAACAAGCCCATTTTGCAAAAATGAACTCGGGTTAAATTAGTGAAGAGAAAATAAAGAGTAAAATCATCACGTGTTACATTTTGTCAGCTCAATATATTACCTTAGTAAAGGCGTAGATACCAAGCAAGGAAGAGACACAAATCAAAATAGGCAACTGTAAAAGAGAAACAAAATAAAGAACACAGAAAAAACACAAAAGTTCATCAGTCTCAGACCAGTAAACCTTGATAACAATTCAGTGTATAAACTTCATTTTAACGCAAACGAAAACGAGATTTTGTGCGATATATAGAGGAAATTGGCACTGTGCAGCTCCAACGAAGAATGTGCAAAAGCACTTAACATCGTTTAATAAGTGTCGCAAAAATGGAGCTTATTGTTTTAATTTCATTACGTGTATTTTGTCTTGCCTATGTATGCGTCATCGCCGAGGTCACATATATTATTCTTAATTACAACAAAATCAGCAACAACAAGCACAAAATCTACAGCAAAAAAGTAAAAAGCAATGAGCAAAAATAACAACAGCAATAAAAAACCATAGCAACAAAAAAACAATACACATAAAATCCCACAACAATAATAATAAAGGCAAAGTCAGCAACAACACGAAGAGAAATAACAATTATAATTTCATAAGTGATAAATGAGAAAATAAACAATAATATTTACGCGACAATAAGAACAATAATGCAAAAAAAGCAACAACAAAGAAATAAAACTGTGGCAGAAACAAAAAATCAGCAAGCGCAATAAAAACAACAACAGTTATAAAGACAAAAACAACGATCAAAAGCAGAATCAGCAACATCAACAACGACAAAAGTGAACAGCAACAGTAACAACAATGCACAAAATCAAAACACTCAAAAAACAATAATTAAGAATAGTAAAAGCAAAAAAACAAACAGAAATACAACAAGAAGCTTTAACATAAGCAACAACGACAAAACAAAAACAATAATCAAAGGCGTCAGAAGCAGTACAAAATCAGAATAAACAAGAAACCAAAAAAATGACAGCATCACTTATAATAATTAAAGAGACCAAAAAAACGAACGAACAAAATACGTGAGCAGCAACAAAATTAACGAGACGAATAATAATAATAATAATAATAATAATAATAATAATAATAATAAGTGCACCACACCCGAAAGAACAATAAAAATAAAAATAAAAATTACACCAGCAAAAGCAAAAAACCAAATAGCGATAGCATAACAAATTATAAATAAAATGTAACGGCAGAAACAACTATATATATATATATATATATATAGAGAGAGAGAGAGAGAGAGAGCGATTGGAAGATATGCTAAATTTCATTAAAATTGAGAATTACAACTACTTCTGAACACCTATTGGGATTTTTTCTTTTATCCTGCAGCACACATAATACCCTTGACACTATTTTAAATATACTAAAAGTTTGTTACTATGTTTAAATTTTTTAAATAGAACAAATTGAAGAGAAGCATTTTCCATTTCGTTGACAGATTTACAATCGTAAATAAAGCATAAGAAAATTTGGCAAAAATAGAAATAATTTACAAAACATATTCCAATTTGATGTCTCCACTAAATTAGATAACAAAATAGAGCGAAAGTTATTCTGGAAATGTTGTTATAATTTATATACGTGAAATAATATTTTGCATACTTTTAAACCAAATATCCTTAAAATATTAAAATTAAATGTTTTTAAAATATTTCCTTGAAAATGCTACTCAAAAGCACCATACATGTTAAACGCACTTCGTCAGATCATAGATTACGCTAACAGTGTTCAATGTAGCATATTTTAAAATAACAATAATTTGGTTAGTTTTGCCTAGCAATATAATTTTTTCTCTCAAAGTCATGCTCTACATTTTGAAATAATCAATTTTGGATATTTGTCATAAAAAATTCCCAGATGATGGGAAGTCATCGCTTAAGAAATGCAAAATTCTAGTAATGCATGTGCATCGTGATTGCTTATTTCTCCTCAATATGAGAAGTAAGCACATTATGAATAATATTTAGTTCATATCTGATACATTTTGATTTCACATTATCCAGGAATCCGGCAGGACACGCTAATGGCCTATCTCAGTTAAACCTATTTCGAATGAAGACATATTGCACGACACTATGTATTAAGAATACGACATTAGAGACACATAAGGTGATACCGCTAGCCAGGTATCCTAGCTTTAAATTTCTAGTATTGAAAGTTTTAGATGTGATGTCGCTACACATTGCCACATTTAAGAGTGTGCGCATAAAAGAATGGAAATTTATTAATCAAAATGAAAACAAAAAAGAACCTGACTTCAACACAGTGGGCTCCAAATGTGTCCACAAAAGTGGTCGAAAGATCAAAGCTTCTCCACAGGACCTTCCGATGATAAATAAAGATATCTAGAAATCTGCTATAATATTAAATGCGTAACTTATGCTCCGGTAGACAGTAGCGTTACTAATCTCAATTACCATATAAAATAGGATCTGAAGTTAGCCACGAGCAGAATCGATTGCAGCGTTGCAATTTAGCTCCATGAAAGGAAGAATAATGCCACTGTAATATCGTTAAGTTCATGTTAATGTTCTCGGTATGGTTGTCTAGAGCCCACTAGCCGTGAGGCTGTAGAATTTCGGCTTAATATCTCTATCACCATCAAATTATGCTAGATCTATTCGTTTTGTTATGGGATTTCATTAAACTAAACGACATACGGTAGTTATGCAGTCTACTATGGGCTATATTATCCCTTATCATAGAGAAAATTATTTAAGATCTATAAATAAAAAAAGGGAAATCGTCCCGAAACTTACTTTAAATCAAACTAATTTTCGTTTGCTCAATAAATATTTCTTTTCTATAAACCACCTATATGTGACGTATCGGGAAAACGATTTTCGCTACAATTTCAATAAATAACTGCTAACACTCGAAATAAACTTGATTTTTAATATTACTAAATATTTTAATGATAAAATATGGCCACCGTCCATTCCTCTATTTATTCTTTAGTGCCGCTTTCATCCTATACATTTATTAATCAACCTACTAGCCACCGCGACAGGAATATTATTTAACTGTGGAAAGAACTTGAAACTCCAAGTATAAATAGCTGTAGGAAGGACAACAGTCCTTTTTCAATTCAATCAAGCAGTTCGTATTTCACAATAAATTTCTTTAGAGATACATTCATATCGACAGGCAAATGTGTTTAAGGGGACTGATCCAGCACAAGACTCATGCTTAAAAGCATCATGGTGTATCGGTGCCTTCTTTCAACAAAGAATAAAATGGCGTAATGTTGAAACTAATGTACTATTCAATTTATGTTGAACAGATGCTATGAATGTTCCCTTTTGTTGACCCAATGCGCCTTATCATTCAATTTAAGTTAAAAGGACCCGTAAAGATTATGAAAAATCAAACACAGTTACAAGGTAAATCCATTCGACAGCCATTGAAAATCAAATAAAATTAAAATCGTTCAACAAAATAATATGAAGAAGAAAAATAATCTTTAATATGTGCATATATTTGTATTAAAATATAAATTTTGAGTAAAAAGTAGACATTAATTAGATGCAAATAAGTCGACACATTCCTACAAAGGTAACCTTCTAGTCCATAAGTAAGAGGTTACTTTAGGCAAAATGTCCAGTCTACAAGTATTCGAGGGAACTGAGTTGGCATCTACTAGACGGAATGAAAAAATTAAGGACCGAAAATTTCCAACCAAAACCGGTCGCGATATATTACATTTCCGGATTAAATAATTCAAAATCTCAATCTATGCCTTCTCACCGTAAGCCAGATATTTATCACACAATTTCTATTTTACTATGTGACCAGGTTTACGGCCAATAATTGCTGAAATATTATTTTACAGCCGATTCACACAAGAAAGCGAGAAAAGAATGAGAAAAATGCAGAAAGCCACCAAAATTGGCACATCACTTTAGTGCTAAGTGAGCTTCGCTGTTTATAGGTACCTATCGCACACATAGAGGACACCGCAAATGTTGAAATGTTGAAAGGTTAAGTTGTCAAAATTTTAAATTGAAAGGAATAATTGTTGTAAAAAATTCATTTGTAGCGCATAAACTTACGTATTTACAAAATATTTATAAGATATATTATATATAAAAACCAATATTTAGAATAGTGAAACACAAAAAATTGATTTTTTTCATGGATGTAAATCATCAGCCCACGCTGAAGGGATACGTAGAGCTGCCAATAATGGACGATTTAAAAAGAATTAATGAAAACAACAAATGTATATTCTGAAATGAGGACCTTGGAGAAAATAAAACATATGGTTTAAAAATCTTGAAAGCAAAATCTTTAGTTGATAAGATTTGCTTGAGATATATATATATATATATATATATATATATATATATATATATATATATGTTTGTGTGTATATAACCAATAATTTAATTTTATGGAAAAACGTAGAATAACTGAGAGAGTTCTTTTTTAAAAAGGCCACTTTGTCTTGAGTACTTCAAAAATCAAGATAAATCGCTTCAGCTATAATTTTCACGGGTTGTCATTTTATTGCGTAAGTAAGTATTAGTCTGTTTGTGTGTGTCACTTATAGCTATTTGCAGCACTCACAAACTTGGCTAAATCAGAATACATCAATAGACCAGTACCAGGATGTCAGGCATTACAAAACCATATGTAATACACTGAGAATCACACAATCCCTCACACCCAGACCCACTCCTAAGTCAACAATAAATATAGTTGAAAGTCTCTCACACAATCAGATCGAGGCTAATGAAATATATAACTGATGAAATGCAAGAGCTGATAAGTAAGTAGGAAATAAATCAGTTTATTTAACCCCCCACCATCAAAGTTTCACTTACTTTGTTTTACAAAAAATAAATTCTATATATATATATATATATATATATATATATATATATATATATATAATATTTCCGATCTTCCCAAGGATTGTGCTACTTAGTTTTCGTTTGAAGACACCACATAAATACGAATTTCATGTTTTTGCGGTCATGCACAGTCAAAATATTATGCGTGTTTACTTACGTAGAGTAGTGGTATACATGGTTCAGTATTTCGCTAAATGTATATCTGGTTTAAGCTAAAGCTGGAATGTTGCTGGCTGGAATCAAATCCAATAGTATATTGTTTATGAATGTCATGTGTGCTAATGTCCAAAATAGTCTTTTGTTTGATTTTTTCCGCAGTAGTCTATACGATTACTGTTCTAGACTAATAAATGCCATTATATTTTTATCCACTCCTCAGTTTATACCAACAATATATATATATATATATATATATATATATATATATATATATATATATATTGCTGGAACAATCTGAAGAATGCATGGGATGAAAACGCAAATTTATTTACAATACACTGTTTCATTCTTATTTGAAATCCTTAGTAGTGGTCAGAACGAGTGAATTCCAACACATCAAATCTTGGTCATAAAATTCCGCTAGCGTTTATGAAGGCACGATATTCCTATGAAACAAGGGATAGTGTTTTTAAACCTGCTAGCAGTTCTGACTATTACTCCAGAGTCGTAAAATGAGGATGGAATTGTGATCAATCAAATGGACTTTACTCGTGTGCCCCGAATAGTTCATACCAACAGTGCATGTATCTAGGCCAATCTGAAGAGCAGTATTAAATAAATATGCAAACATTTATTTATACCTATTACAATAATAACAACCGCTATCATTTATAGTTATGGTCATAACTGGTTGCGACTGTACGTGACCAACAGGTGTGAGCGAAATAGATCAAATGTGTGCAATCTTCACATTAACCAATCGATGCGACAGCCATCCAGCAACCAAAAAATGATTAAGAATAATTTTTCTTAATTGCATAAAAATACGCATCAAAAACGCGGCGCACTCTGTTTTAATTATTTAACGAAGATGCTTCGTTTGACAATGCAGGTGAAATCGGAGACTCAAATTTCACACTGTGCTACCAAAGAATCATTGACTGCGCGGTTGGCGGTAACAATTTTTTAAATCAAGTTTGCGAGCTTGAAGTAAACAGTGCTACACAAAGATGCAATTAAAAGCCTTACTATCTCAAGTGTTTTTTTTCAATCTCCAATGCGTCTGACATATCGTTCGGCGTAAGAATTCAGTTACTACCAAAAAATGAGAACTTCGAAAACATAATATCACAATGCAAGACTGACAATAACTTTGGGCAATATAAAAGTCAAAACACAAACACAAAAGAGTGCGCTCGTGTGCAAAACACCAGAATTCAGAATTACAAAAAGGTAGACCTAGTGAAGAGTAAATTTTTTTAGCAAACGCGCATAATACGCTAAATAGCAACCGATCGTGGAAGTTTATATACAAAGAAATCAGCCAAAGGCAAATGAAGCCGATTATATGCGTCGACAAAGGTCTGTCGAGCATGAACACCTCGAGCAAGTTAAAATGAATTAGTCTAGACAAGGACGAAATGTCATAATTACTATTCAAAAAGGTGCAAATAACACACCATAGATACGGAATGCTGCTACTGACATAAAATGAAAAATAATGTAAACAAATGCACATCGGCAATCGTCTACTTCTTTAATGTGAACGAAAGTTTAGCACGAATATGCTTTCGATTTAAAATTAGCTCTTGTTCACGCTTGATTCTTTTCGATTCCTCAGCCTCACGACGTTGCTTTTGCTCGAGCACAAGAAGTTCTGCCTGGTATTTTTGTCGTCTTTCTTCCTCCTCGATTCTGCGTTGTTCTTCAAGCTCCTTCTCTTGCTCTCGGATTAGGCGTTCATTTAATTCACGTAATTGGCGTTCTTCCTCTTCTTTAAGACGGGCAGCTTCAGCTTCCTCACGAGCTTTGCGCTCAGCCTCCTCTGCACGTCTACGTGCCTGTTCGGCTAGCTCCTCAGCCACACGACGCTCAACCTCAGAATTAAACTCTTCCTCGCGTTCTTTGAGAAGTGCCTCCAGTTCAGTGGCAAGATGACGCTCCAAACGACGTGTCACTGCTTCTTCGAGCATTTTCGATTCAGCCCAGCGTTGACGCATAAGGCGTTCCTCTTCAGCACGCTCCTCTTTTCTCTTCTTTGAAGTATCCACCTTATCAGCTTTTTCCCGTCTCGAAAGTGTAGCTTTTTGTGTTTCTTCATCCATATTTGAAGCTACCTCGTCCATATTTTCGTGATCTGAGCTTTCTCCTCGTCTCTGCCTTTTTTTCAACTTTTCGCTTTTGAGTTTTGGTTGTGAATCGGGAGAATCTACGTCGAAATCAGTCATGTTGATTCGCACGCGAAAGAAAACTTTACTCTGAAGTTTTCAATAAAAACAGTAATTTCTTAAGGTGGTTTAGTTGTGATATAAATAGGCATAAAATCCAAGGGAGAACACGTGCTGATTAGCAAATTTGAAATCAACGCACAATTAATGCAATCAAAACATACAAATTTCATTTCATATCAGCAAATCTTCAAGCGTTATAAAGTTCAAATATTAATGGAAGAAACATCTAAAATAACTGTACAAGTAAAATCATTGTGAATGATGATTAAATAAAAAGAATAAATAATTAGAGCTTAACAAAGAGATAACTAAGTTTACACCCTAATCTACTAAAATAAAATTCCTGTAAAATATACGGAGGTATGAAATCGGAACAGTCTTCATTCTTTTCTAGTAAATTATAGTTGACGAAATTTCAGCGATGACTCATCAAATGCAAAAAGAGTATTATCTGAATCAATCGAAACACTATAAAAAAGGAAAACAACCTAGTCTTTTGTTTATTTTGCGTTTGACTATTCTGTTATTTGGTGTTGCGATTAGAACAAGCTCACCGTCTCACAAGGGACCGCAAGTGCTGCATTAAAGTTGATCGATACTATAATTGGCTGAACAATTCGTGAAAAGCAAAACAAGTGTACTTGGCCCACTCTGTCAGGGTTTCATACATTAATAGGTGTAGGCAAAATACACACAATCCGTCGAACTCTCGAGATACGCCACTGATGTCAGCGACAGACAATAGATGCATTATTGAACAGGTGGGCCCCTTTTGTTTAGGCGGCGCGTTCGCTTTTCTGACAACACAAAAACGGAACTAAATAGATGTTTATACATCACCTGCCTAAATCAAGTCAAATTAGCAACAAGGCTATACCGGCAGTAGAGCTCGTTTGCAGCTTCTACCGTATGGCATAAACAATATCAAACTTCACAATCCCTAGATAAAACAGGTAAAAGAATGTTTATAGAGCAATAGCTTGTTAATCTTTAAGAATGGTTTAACTATACGGGTGGTGCTTCTACACTATTGGCTATTTATGCCAATTGGATCAAAGAATATAATTTACACTAACAGAATCTCAACACTCACTGTATATAAACGTCAGAAAAGTTTATATATTATAGTTTGTTTCCACTATTCTCGGCTGAACTTTATAGCAAGCCTGGCGGGTTGTCTGCTCCTATGGTCCACTAAGTTATACGGATATTGCTTCTGCACTGTTAGCTACGTATGCCTAATTGACTAATGATAAAAATTTAGAAGAACACGATCTGAACTTATATTTTACTTAAATATCTTCAAGTTTAGTATTCAAAATTTATTTCCATCACTCTAAATTTCACATTATAATTAGAGTGAATGATTGAGTGTCGTTAAAATACACGTTATGACTGAAGACGCCTTAATCTCCGATTCTGCCTCCTTTCCTTCACTTTCCTATTCTCAATCTAACAATAACGCTATTTTAGATTGTACGAATATGGTGGGAGTTAATAATATCGCTGAGCCTAATATCGGATTGCCAAATATCGAAAAGAATTTAAGTAGACAACAGTTCATTAAACCTAGATTAGGTTTTAACACCGGCGTATTTAATGTGCGAACATAACAACAACAAGCTCTTGCACATATATTGGATAAATTAGAAATCAGCGTATTTCGCGTATCTGAAACCAGATTGCGGGATCCAGCGTGCATTATTGAACTGGGTGCACTATCCTTATCTACGCGTTATTGGCTTCGAACATCTGATTCCATGGAATTTTCTGAAGCCGGTAAATGTGGCCTGGGTATTGTTCTTAGCACACGAGCTTAAGCTTGCCTAATTGACTGGATCCATGCAAATAGCCAACTTTGTGCGGCCCGTTTAAACACATCTACTAAAATCAATGCAAAAAAACCGCATTTAAAGCTGCATTTTCGTTGTATCTTCATATGCTCCTACCGATTGTAGCACAGACGAGAGAAAGTACGCTCTTTACTACGAAATAAGCTCTTTACTAAGCAGAGCAAGAGGTTCAGACAAAGTCTTGGTAATGGGCGAAATCACTGCTCAAGTTAGACGCTTAAATAACGCAAAATTTAATTTAGGTGGAAGATACAAATTGATTTTAACACGCAACGATAATTGTAAACGACCGATGACAAGCTGCACGGAATATAGTTGTATTTAAGTAGCACATACTTCAGAGGTATTATAACACGTTGCACCACACTGCGTCCTCCAGCTTCCGGACAACGTTTGACTCAAATATTTCATGTAGCAATGACTTATAGATGGCGTTGTTGCAACCCGGATTGTCGTTCTTTTTGGAACACAAAAGTCAGCTCGGATAGTGCACATAGCCGTTGCAGATTTGTACCTACTTTTCGAGGAAAATAAATGATAAACCTCAAATAGATGTAAGCAAACTCGAACAACCGTCCTTCCGACAAAAATCTGAAGATATTCTGAAGTCAAGGCTAACCTATGATGACGAAAATTCGAATTTTCTTTGGACGAATATAAGTTCCACTATGAATAATGCAGTTACTACTGTATGTGGCATTGTAGGCCCCCGTAGAAATAATCATTGGTTCTCTGTAAATTCTATGAGGATAATCGAAAGAAGGCGTCAAATTCCAATTAGCTCCGCTCATAATAATATTCCTAGAAATATGAGACACCAACTTAATCACAGTAGAAAAGTCTATCTCGAATCTATTCGGACCGGAAAGAACAGTTCGTATCAGGTAATAGTCGCTGGTTGTTCCAACTTATTCGCGCAACAGGTGCCGGAAAATTAAAAATTATCGAAACTATATAGGACAATACCAACCATCTAATAACCGATAAAATGAGTCGTCTTGATAGGTGGGCGGAACAATTTAAAGATCAATGTTTGGACACCTGCGTCAGTTCCGATTCCCGAAGGCATGCTTGTATCAACACTGTGTAATGTTAGTCTCGAAGAACCATCAGAGTTAGAAATACAGGATACAATCCTATCTCGTAAACGTCACAAAGCCGCAGGCTTTGATGATTTGCATCCGGGACTATCTAAGGATTATAACAATATTATGTCGGAATCGTTGACTAACCTTTTTCGGACTATATGGAATGAGGAGACCATGCCACTTGATATGAATGTTTCGGCCATCATCCCCAATTTCAAAAAGACCATCGTAGTTCGTGTGATAACTATCGTGATATAAGCTAGATTCCAGTCATGTCTAGATTATTTAATTCGATCATCTAACGTCGTCTTAGCACTTGGTGTGAACAAGCGATTAGAACGAGGTTGGATAGATAATATTTTTACCTACAAGGTCCGGTGTTGAATAAATGAAAACAAATGCAATGACTACATATTCGAATGTGTAGGCACAACGGGAGTTGAGGTTACGCTAGACTAAACTCTCGTCTGACTGACAAAACCTGCACCACCATCATGACTACAGTGATTTTCAAATTTACACAAACCGTCACTCAAACTATAACATCCAGCCAAATACAACTAAAATATTTTTTACAATAGAAGCTTGAAGACGTTTAAGCGCAATGGCAGTTGAGGATGTGTTAAACTGAATTCTTGTCATTGGTCTGATTGGAAAAGCTAATTAGTACTGCAAAACGACCACTCGCATAGCTCAATAGATCTTCAAGATACAAAAACCGCCATTCTAATTATAAGGTAAATAAATTTACTCGCTCTTTTAGAATACAAGCTTAAACAAAGTCATAGCACACTTTCATTGTGCATATATATATATATATATATATATATATATATATATATATATATATATATATATATATATATATGAGTTTGTGTATGCATGTATATATTAAGAGGCAAAACAAATAGAAAATTTTAACGTGGAGAGAGTGTGAAATAAAGGAAACAACCAATCAATTACGTGCATCACCTCCAGTTTAAGATCAATGCCGCAACATGCTTTTTCTCTTTGCATAAATCAGGTTGCAGTTCGTATATCTACAGAGCTTCATAAGTGAAAATCTGTCTGTTATTGCATTTATCAATTAATTTAAATGCCTCGTCTGGAGAACATAAGAGCGAGATTTCAAGGATATGTTACACAACTACAGACGTGAATTCACTATTGGATTTGAAACAAGCGTTCATGTTGCAATGTTATTTTATTCAATTAATTAACCGTCTATAAATTGACATATATTGTTTGAGGATGATATTCACGGTTGGTTCTTTTTCATTGCTTGTAAATGAAAATGTGTTACCTTAAATATCCCTCATAGTTTGACAGTTTTAAATGTCCACGTTAATGCAAGTTCAACTTTCTTCTGTGCTGTGCAGGAAACAACGTGCCCCTTAAATGATATGAGGAGAAAATTAGAAAGATGATTTTAATATTTGATAAAATTTCATTTATGGTTGCACATTGAAAGGATATTGTGAAGAAAAAATTTTTTATTACATCATAAAAACATCCCAGACACAGAAATCCATATTAGTAAATCCTGCATGTGCCAGTCACGTTTTGCTATCAGAAGAGAAACCGGTAATAATAAATGAATTGAAAACACAAGGCAAACTGACATCATTCAGAACAGCGGTCCATAAAAACTCCAAACCAATCCTCCATCCAACGCTGCGATCACATTGACTCAAAAAAGCAACAGATAGTCTAACACTAAAAATACAACAAGACGTTACGAACCTTTATCAATTTTCCAATTTATTAATTAATTCCTAGAAACATTTCAGTGAATTATTGTCATTAAAATTTGGTAAATAAACACATTCTAAGTGAGTTAAATAAGACCTCGTCCTAGAAAACAATCACTTTCGAAATTCTGTCTTACGACCAATAGTTAACTGACCAGCCACTACGAAGGTATAATACTCCATTTTATACAATTTATCGGACAAAAACTCTCATATAAGAACAAACAGAGCCATTACTTCAATCAAAGTTGCGATCTTGATATAATCACCTGAACCATTACGAACACACATTCGTTAGTATAAATTAAATATTGTATAGCATGGAGAAGGCAATTCATCCAGTAGACCAGTTTCGTCCTTATTGGGAACTCTTCAAGTACTGTCCAGAATTTGCCACGGACAGAGCTCGAACTTTGGTACGTCTGTTTTAGAGTCCGTGCCTAGCAACAGAGGCACTCTGCGGCAGCATCGCTCAGTGTTTTGAATTGCTTATCCGAATTGGTAAATAAATTTACTATTATCATTATTCTAACAGATAAAGTTGATCTAAATAACCGCATAATTATAAATTAAATTATACTGTCACATAAGATGCCCATATGTTGTTTAAAATGCTGTACTCTACATGCTTATTGATTGACAAGTATCTAATCAAATGCGGTACAGAAATAATTTCTATCTGGCAAAATGCAACAGCCTGTAAGGACCTGCTGAGTTTACTTTTCAAACTTTGTTCTAGATTCTTTAGCATTTACTCCCACTTAGAGTAATTTAATTTCATATAAATCAGTGGATTATCGTCACTAACATGAATTTACAGTTCTACATCGTGCTTAGTTAAATTTTTATTTCATCAGAGGATTAATTTTACAACCGGATTTAGCTACGTTTTCTTATTTTTGCACCGACCGTCTGACCTTTATATCACCTTTTAAATATTCATTTCTTAACTCTAACGCTGCGAATCCGAAGATGCAATCGTAATCTACTACTCCAATTCTTGTCAAACAACCACTCAGAACTACAAAAGAATGTATCTGTGATTTCGAGCTCCCAAGTGGTCTTGTCTGCAGATCATTCTACCGCTACTTCGCGGTCACACCCACTGTGCCAGGCGAGCAATTTCTTAAACGGAGTTTCGAGAAAAGTGGTTTTGCATAATAGTAATAAATGTAACACTTATATCTGTTCCCAATAATATCTGTGTTTGTTTTTTCAGATATGATCGTGTTGTTGAATGAAAACTTTCAGCGTTTGAAAAATGTTTACGTTAGCAAACATTGTGCTTTTTAGTTGTGACCAGAAGGATAAACCAAAGGCAGCATGAACGGAAAGTATAATCTCATGCACATTCGTTTCGGGCTTACTGGCGACTCA
>JAQBSW010003680.1:0-79284 GCA_029291075.1 Eudiplozoon nipponicum
TTGACGGCGCCGTCGGGACTTGAGATGGAGCCTCAATTTGGCACGTACTAGAGTGTGGTCGGACCCTCCTCGGTTGCCAGTTTCAGCTCCTCGGTATGACCTGCAATCTTCGACAGAAGACATCCAACGCGACCGTACCAGAATGTAGTCGATCTGATTGGCTGTGTGACCATCGTTTGAATACCAGGTGAGCAAATGCTTCCGAGGGTGTTGGAAACGCGTATTGGTAACGCACATATGGTTGACTTCTGCAAAGCTGATAAGTCGCTCTCCGTTCTCGCAGCGCTCACCTAGACCAAACTTTCCCAGTATGTGTCTGGTGGATGAGTCAGAAGGTCCTGTTCGTGCGTTCCAGTCACCAGCAACAAACAGTATGTCGCCTCTGGAAATTCCGTTGATGGTCTCTTGCAATTGGTCGTAGAACTCATCTTTCACATCTGAATCAGCTGCGAGGGTTGGTGCGTAGACGGCTACAACTGTGATGTTAAAAGGTTTCCCTCTCAGTCGGACCGTTGCGATCCTCGGTGATACAGGATTCCAAGCCAGCATGGCTCTCTGCGCTGTAGGACCAAGTAAAATGGCTACACCGTGTTGTCCGGACCCGTCAACCGGTCCGCTGGGATGCATCAAGTATGTTGATTCTGCCGACGGTACTTTTATCTTCGTTGATCCCGTGCCGGGCAGTCGGACTTCAGACAGGCATGCAACTTCAATCTGGTAGTCATATAAAGATTTGGCCGTGATTGCTTGGCTGCCGATATCAAGCAATGTTCGAACATTCCAACACCCGAAATAAATAGGTGTTTTCGCGCTGATAAAACCAGATAGCTTTTCACTTGACACCCTAGCCTCTGGGGGAGCACAGGGCGCGTCGCTTGCCGGGGACGCCGTAGCATGATCGGTATTCATAGATTGTGACATTTTCATGGAGTTTCTTGGGAATTTGGTACAAGTGGTGTCCCCTCACCACTCGGCTTTTTGATCGAGGACGCACCTCTAGCCTTTGCACATCCAAGCGCAGTCTGCAAGGCAGCAGTAAGTTGCATGGTTGCCGGTGGCTGTTGAGAGCTCATTCGCCATTCGGAAGTACGGGGTACTGTCCAGGAGTCCATGTAATCCTGTGGCTGTTGTCCCCTTTTGTGGCGGGGAACACACGCCGAGTCATGGTGCCGTCGTCGGGCTCATGTGGTATTTTATAGGAGATCCGATTGCCGGTCGGAAATCCACCACGCCCTGGTGACACCACCGCCATAGCCCCGTTAGCCCATGTACGATCGATCATCGAAACATGGTTGACACCGTCGTACCACGTTGAGGAGGGGATGGTCTTTACGACGGACATAATTTGGTAAACTATATATATATATATATATATATATATATATATATATATATATATATATATATATATATATATGTGTGTGTGTGTGTGTAATTTAAGATCGTAAGAGAAATGAATGCTAACTTATGTATACAAGACGTAAAATTTTATTTATTCTGTGATATCCTGTGAATTTAGTTATTTACTGATCTGCACAATTTAATGTATCATATGTATGTTTTAGGATATCTACTAAATAATGTGGTAATCGGGAATGTGTATATGCCTTAAAGTATACGATAAAATTCATTTTAATACATTAGTATTGAGTTATACCTTGTTGACGAGTAATTTTGTGCGTAAATGTGTGTGGATACGGGTGTAATACTGCGTGACGTAGTTCATTGGACTACCATTTATGATCTGATTTATGTTATGTCGGGTTCGGTTGCTTTCGTTGAGCTGCTGTAAATGCTTATATTTTTTCCATTTTGACATTTGCTTTATAGTTCATTCTTGTTACTCAAAATGTATATATTACGCATAATTACTATCAAATCATGAAATACTATCGTGAGGATTGATTTAATTCTCGTCAAATGTGTTGTATGAGAAAGTTATTGTTCCTCTTTCATAAATTATTCTGTTTTAACACGTGGCCTTTCAAATGAAATTTCGCAGTGATGTTAGCACACTTCCTTCTATTTGTATTTTTATCACATATTCCAAATGTTCTACACATTTAAAATATCCATTTAATGTTTTTTGTTCTGCTATTACAGACATTGTGTATTTGGCGCTGATGCTGATCTTTTGTTTCTGGGTTTGGCCACACACGAGCCAAATTTCATGATTATGCGCTTTGAAGAGGCCACACAAAATTTTTCGCATCTGCCAGTATGTTATTTTTTTCTTTCAGTAATTAACTGTTCAAGATTTTATTAACGTTTCTGTATAAATAGGACATAATTTCGACATGGTGCATTCCTTCAGCCATTTAGTTTCTCAGTGAATGCCATAGATCGAAAATTCAGCTTAAAGTTTGGTAGTCACTCGTTCAAGTGAGCTTATTGTCTTTAATTGGGAGAATTTTCTACTAGATGAACGATGATTCTATATTGTGTTTTACTAACAATTAAACAATAATTGATTGCGCTGGTGGTGGTATCAATTCTTTAAATCAAGTTTGCGAGCTTGATGTAAACACCAATCCCATTGTATTTAACCAGTCGTCAAATAACATATCACAACTACCGCCAGTCGCAACGCATCGACGCGTTTAGAAATTCCATGATCATCATCAGAGTACGACAGGCAAACTGACTAGCGAAGATCAAACCGAATAAAATATATGTGGAAATCAAAGTTAGATTTGTAGCTCTCACCTCTAGCAGTCTCGCATATATTGAACATGACTGGAAATGTATGCAAGACTACTAGAGGTGAGAGCCGTATATCTAATTTTGCTGTCCTCGCTAGTCAGTTTGCCGTGGTACTCTGATGATGATCATGGAAGGTCGGAACGCGTCAGTGCGTTGCGACTGGCGGTAGTTTTGTTTGACGACTGGTTAAATACAATGGGATTGATGTTTACTTCAAGCTCGCAAACTTATTTACAATTATTCCGGAAATTTATCGGCTTTTGATGAATAAGACAAATACTCTCTAGACATGTATCTTTCTTGACTGGCAATTTCGGCGATTCCAGTTGAGTTCTTCATCTACAGAATCGTTTGACGATCAATTTTCTGGCAGCACACAAATATTCACGTTATGTCAGTTGATCTTGTCATGGCATACCATTTTAACCAAGAGAAATTAGGATTGCAAAAATCTCTGCGAAATTATTTGTTCGCATCATAGATCTATTCTTAATTATACTTTATGGGCTTGACATCTGCTAGTGATCTAAGCGCAGGATACCTAGCCGTTCAAGTCGGTATGTATGTATGTATGTATGCTTGCATATACATATGTAGATTGATATGTATGTTCATGGATGTATGCATGAACGTATATGCGTATGTTTTAATGTGTGTATACCGGTATATGTTTACGTTTTATGCATGCATGTTTGGATGTATTTATATACGTAACTATGCATTAATGTTTGTTATGTTTATGTATGCATGATTGTATGGTATTCTTCAAATACTCAAAACATGTATTATCGGGTAGTAAGTATTATATATATTTGAATAGTAACTATCCTAAAGGCATTGTCATTAACTGTGATAAAATTGTGAAACTCTGATGTAAATTAGCAAGGAAATTGGAATCCGGCATATTTTACAGACGGTGCTTCAAAACTACGATTCTTGCGTATCGTTTAATATATGTTTAATGTATTTGAAGAATAACTATTTTGTATGTATTTATGCATGCATATACGCATTTTTAGATATGTTCTTAATTATGTATGTGTGTAGTATTAAATCAATTATGCTCATAGCCTTCATTTAAGGCTAACAAATATGCGGGGCTTTGGAAATCATGAATTTGGAAACGGACACCCTCTTTAGTGCCATAGAAGAATTCTCGAAATGATGTAAATATTTTACTCGCAGTTGACATTGCCTGTTCTTAATTTGTTTACGCGAGTAGTTTATTTGATCACAATGATCGTTTCCCTATTCCGAAGCTTTCTTTAAAGTTCGATTAGATCTTCGTTCATGCATGTATGTGTCGTATTCACTTTCCTACTCGCCTGCGTCTTATAAAGGTTGTGATCACTTAAACTTCCTCTAAAATTCGTAAACTGAAGTCTAGAATTCTCACGCAGTGGTCTTTGTCATTGTGAACTAGCCAATGCCTTACCTATATATGACAGGAATAATGCGGAATTAATGAAATAGAACGTTGCCAACTAAGCAGTGATCACCAAAGACGTAACATCGTAGAGCAAAAGGGGCGATTTTCAGCGGTTTAAACAAAAATATATTTCCGAATTTAAAGATGTGATAATTCAGTAAATAGAATAACAGTTTATCTGAGACAGTAATTAAGGCGGTGATGAAGGCAAGGGTACAAGTATTAATTGGGATTGTGTAGCAGTAGAAAATCGCTTCATACATGCAGAAATATAAAGAATTTCTGTGGATGCGGATAGCTATTCAGCGTCAGCTTTTGTGAGTGTTGAGATGACTTTTTTAGCTTATTCTTTTTTAATTATATTTTTGCACATTGTAGTGTGAACTATACGTGGATCTCGGTGAGCTTCGAAAACAAATATGCAAAACGTTAGGCTTATACGGCCCAGCGACTGGTCATGTTGGTCTGCTGGACGCGGCGTTACTACAATCTGGTAAACTGAAGCTTGCACGTGTTGAAAATTTTGACCAATTAAAACCTTCTGTGGTCGAGCATGTAGTCGATGATTGGATTGTTATCTGCGCCTTGGTCGGCAACGATTTTGTGCCCAAGCTCACTGGCTGGGACATTTTGAGAAACAGGGTTCGAACGATTACACGTTTATATTCGAAATATTTGAAGGATACTAATGGAAAATGGTTGGTGCATAATAAGCAAGTAAGTAAGAATGTGTCTCGTAGACAATATTGTTTAAAAGTACTTCAAACATGGTGGTCGGAATCACTGAATTGATAGACCAGCCATATCTTGGCCGGATGGTGCTATTCGAGTTTTTTGTTCACCTGTTCACTATTAATCTTAATATCACCTTCAAAAAATGACATTTTAATTAGTGTGAATCTAGCCTGATCTAGTGTAATAACGAGTCGAACAAGGAGGAATGGTTAATATGTGTGAGTTACCTGGATCTCCAGTAATGTATGTATTTATGTATGTATTTATGTATGTATGTATGTATGTGTGTATGTATGTATGTATGTATGTATGTATTAAAAGATGTATTATTTTGGTTCTCAGTGCTGTCCTTTTCGTTTCGGATTTGACCGCATTTTTTCTTGTGCGGGACAATTGTTAGCACTCATAGGTCGGCAAAATCTTGAACCTTTTATCTTTTCAGATGATGTAATTTTTGGCCTCAGTTGATGGGTTCTCACTTGTCCCTTCTCCTTTAAGCCTTCAATTAGCTGATTGTCTGAAAGCGCTTTAGGATCAAGATCCGCCATTGATCTTTTACAAATATTTCGAGACGTTATTTCCAGTCTCATCTTCAGTGTTGACACAATACGCACAGGAGTAAAACACAACTTGTGGCAAATGTGGTATCCTCATTCAAGACAGATATATTTATATATATTTTAATTGTCTTCCTAATATCCGGTCTTCATACCTAGTCTCTAATACTCAAATGTATACAAAAACTTATCCCTGTCCCCCTCCGCGCACATATCTACCTATAAACATGTGTATTTTAACTATAAGCACACCTAATGGATTGACATACACGCCTATCAATGATGTCTATATTTTAATTGCTGTACCGGACGCATAGAAAGATCAACAAATTTTGAATTCTATATTGCTGTAATCCTCACCTGCCCCCCAGTTCACCTAATTCCATCCAGCTTGCAATCGGTTATATACAGGGAGATTAAAAAACTATTGAAACTCTATAGAGTATTATTCTATCATTTTGACAAAACCGAATACGGAAGTTACACTAACTAAATCGTCTTTCCGCTCAGTACACATTTATACTCATATCCTATATGAATTAGTTTCTGTATTAAAATATCGTATATATCTATATATATAGATAAACATATAAGCAACTATGTGGGTGACTCCCACATCTTTTATAAATATCTATATATCTAAATATAACTATACCTACGTGTATACACTATATATATATCAGCAATCTTTTATATTTTAATTTTATTTTTACTTATGTATAAATGGATATTTTATAAGATGTGGGTACACTTATGGATATTTTATAAGATGTGAGTACAAATATATATGTCCACACGCTATCTATGTATATATATAGATAAGCATATAAGCAACTATGTGGGTTCATCCCACATCTTTTATAAATATCTATATATTCATCGTGTATATACCATATATATAATATGAATTTCATACAAGCAACACTGTGAGTCCCGCAAAGGATAAATTATATCAGTAAAACACTTTTATATATCTATTTTATTGTCTATCTATATACTTCTATATATATATATATATATGTAGATATATGTATCTATAAGCAGTTGAAATAGGTTCTTTGAAATTCAACCACTTACAATTTATATGTATATATAAATATCAAAGCATATCTATCTTCCCGTCTACACCTCATATATATATGTATATATATATATATATATATATATATATATATATATATATATATATATATATATACATAATGCCTATCTCAATTCACATAAGCAACCATGTGAGCTTTTCCCACCTTATATATAAAATCTAAATATTGTTCTACATATATATTGTGAATATCTAAATAAGCATTTAAGCAACCATGTGAGTTCACCCCACATCTTATATGAATATTTAGAATCATCCATATATATGTATTTGCGAAATATAGATGCCCATATTTGTCAAATATATTTAGATAAATATATAAGCAACAACGTGAAATTCTCTCACATCTTATATAAATTGAAATGTTCATCATATATATAAATATCTAACTATAGCCATATTACCGCCCTCTAACTCCCTCTAATTCGTTCTGTTTTCTCCCCTCTCATAGTCGTGGTCTCTTATTTAGATTTATTGTTAGCTCTGATTCCTCTAATCTACGTTTCTTTCCATTAAAGAAGGCTTCATTGAATATTGGGCCTAATGATTTTTCTACACATGTCATATTCATGACGTTCATTCCTGATTTTATTTCAATTGATTCTCTAATCAACCTGGTTAATCTATTTCGGTTACATAGTGCAATCCGTTTACAGCCGTCCCAGTTTATTTGATGACCTGACTCCATTGAATGTCTGGCTAGATCCGATCTATTACTATGTCTGTATTTGCATGCAGTCTTATGTTCACCTCTACGTACCTTTATTGGACGCATGGTTTCACCTATATACCTAAGATTGCAATCTTTACAAGGTATCTCATAAACCCCTGATGTGTTAAGAGGTTCTATTTTTCCTTTTTGATTCGGTAACTTATTGCCTATTGTAACTGTTTGTCTTAACACCGTTCTCATGTTGTATTTTGTTGCTAATATCCTAATCTTTCTACTTAATTTGGAGTCTGGTAGAACCAGAGTTCTGTGCTTATCTTCATTCTGATTATCTAAATCTCCTGTCCGTTTCTCCTGTGTTATTCTTCTCTTAAATCGCAATAATGTCTCCTTTATGATTTTTCTGGATAACCATTTATCCTGAATATTTCTTTCAATTTCATTAGTTCTTTATCCCTATATTTTAAATCCACTATTTTAAGACTTCTTATTATCATTGATTTTAGAATGCCTATTTTCATCCCAAACGGGTGATTAGAGCAATAATTCAGGAGGATACCAGAATAAGTATCCTTCCTATAAATATCTTTCTCTAATGTCTGACCCATTCGTTTTAATTTTACATCTAGAAACGATAATTCTTCTTTGTTTTCTTTTTCCAATGTGAATTTTACCTCTCCCAGTTGATTAGCTAAATACAGAAAATTCTCCAACTCATTGTCCCCGTGATTCCAAATTAGGAAGATATCATCTAGGAATCTTAAATATAAGCATGGTTTGAGGGGAGATCTAAGTAGGAGATTTTTTTCTAAATAATGCATATAACCGACGGGCTCAAGCTAGTCAACCCGGGATTGGTAGCATGAACGTTGCCAGGTCATAAAGGGACACAGCCATCATCCCGTTTCATGTGAAGTCTCGAGTTTGGGCTAACTGCACTAAATTTAAAAAAAAGTGTTGTGACGGAATTAGAGCAAGCGTTCCAGATGTGCAGTGCAAGTTTTGGCTGCTGAAGAAAACGTTGGCCACTGGTATCTGGGCAGATAGTGCTCATCAGCCTTGGTTGGCAGACTATCTACGAGAAGGAAAACTACGAATACAACCCATCACTAGGAATGGGCGACCTAGTGTTCTTTTTGCAGACCACATATAACCATGACAAGTACAACTTACAATAACTACATACTACATCGGCCGTCACAAAATATAAAGAGTCGCCTTATCTGCTGAGCTGCGCAGGGTAGATAAGCGAAAACGGGCTACTGCAGGCAACTCTATCTCCGATTCTGCCTCCTTTCCTTCCCCTTAGCGCGCGAGCTGAAGCTTGCTTAATTGAATGGATCCCTTTAAATAGTCGATTATGTTCGGCACGTTTAAATACATCTACTAATATCAAAGAATAAAACCGTTATCATCGTTGCATCTTCGTAGTATCTGCATATGCTCCTACTGATTGCAGCGCAGAAGAAAGCATGGACGCTTCTTACTCTGAATTAAGCTACTTACTAAGTAAAGCACGAAGTTCATATATAGTCCTTGTTATGAGTGACATGAATGCTCAAGTTGGGCACTTAAGTAACACAGGGTTTCATTTAGAAGGAAGATACACTCTAAGCTCGACTCGCAACGATAATGGTGAACGGCTTTTGGATAGCTGCGCTGAACATAGACTATATTTAAGTAGTACAAATTTCAGACGTAGTGTTAAACGTTGTGCTCTATGGCGTCCTCCAGCACCTAGACGACGGTGGACTCAAATAGATCATGTAGCAATTAGTTTTAGATGACGTGGTTGCGTCCAGGATTGTCGTTCTTTTTAGAGTTGATGATTTGAGACGCTTACAGGCATTTGATCATCGTTGTCTGAGAAATATAACACGTGTTGGTTACCAACAACGAATAACTAACGTTAACATTCGTAGACGTATTTTTGGATCTGACAATAAGTGCTCGTCGTTAGAAAAACAAATAAGGCTCCATCAACTTCGTTGGCTCGGTCACGTTCTGCGTATGCCCTCATTTCGATTGCCCAATAGAGCTCTGTTCTCTCATCCAGCACCAAATTGGCGTAAGAAACAAGGTGGGCAGATTTTGACATGGAAGAAACAATTAAAGTCACTTACATCCAAATTGGGTAGTATAGGACCCACTCGTCTGCCAGGATGGGGTCCTCGTGCGCATCATAGTTCTTGGTTAGAAACCCTTAGCGATATGGCATCGAATCGAGCTCAGTGGCGATCTTGTTGCAGTAGAATCATCTTCGTAACTTTCTTTTCTTAGTAGGGCAAAGTTAGCTGCGAGGTTTGGTTTTTTTATGAAATCCGCAAGGAAGCTGTATTGCTGATGTCGCCTTGCCCGAACGCTAACTTGACCATAATGGTGTTGTGGAGAGGTTTAGTTTGTCTCATTTGTGTGAGTTATCGTGATAAATTTCCTCATAGTAGAAAGATATTCCTTCTGTCTCTGCCTCTCTCTCTCTCTCTCTCTCCTTCGTAAATCTCACTAATAATTTGTCTAAATTCATATATATACATTTTTTCACTCCTTTTAGTCATATGAGAGTGAAATATTAGTCACTTTTGACTTTTGTGTGGCTGGACATGATGATAATATATTTGAAGTCAACGAATGTTCATACAGATTATTCGCCTTCCAGTTGAACATGATTTCCTTACATTTTAGCGAAAATGTAGACCTGATGACACGTTGTACGAATATCTTCAATTAGATAACAAGGGCAGTACAATGTTCACTTACCATCAGTTGATGACCTGTAAAATTGGAAACAATTTTTTAACTGGAACATTGTACAAAATGTCAGTGCCTATTTTGGCGCTTCTCTGTTTTCAGAGTTTGATGTTCTGATTAATCTTTTTCTAATTAACGATTGCCCGTCGCTAATCATAAATATGCACAAACTTTGTGAAATTTTAACACTAGTTGTGGTTGTTCTTCGTTTTTCTGCACCGTGATATCCCTAATTTTCTTTCGTGGTTTTATGACTCGCCCTAGTAGTTCAGCATTAAACGTTCTGATCCCCATTGCTATACACGCGCCGCGTCAGTCTTTTTGATGGCCCATTTTTGATTGGTCTTGCCACTCCGAAAGCTTCCACACCATTAGTAATAACCTCGGGAAATGTCGGCCGATCAAATTTCGCTGATTGCTTTTTAACAATTCTGAGCTTCATTTATAGTATCTTCATCAGTAGTATCATAGAAATCAGTAAATTAATCACAAAATCAAATTTAAGCAGATATGGATGTTTGTCAAACATATAATACAGCGAACATTATTTATCTAAATCAAGGTTGGGATCTTGATATAAACACGAGTCCCATTATATAGCCACATTTGTCAGTATAAACTAAGAATTCATGGACATTCATGGTCAATATAAACGCGAATTGGCTAGGAGAAATCAAGGGCAAAATCTTTCTGAATTAGTTTTTACGTGTCTTACAGCTCAATTAGTTCTAATTTTATGCACGACCAAACATCTTATATCAAATGGCAAGAAACTGCATGAAATTTTATCTACAATTTGACTTGTGTCTGTAGTCGATCTTATTTGGGCATATGCGGCAGAACACCGATTTCATCATGCTTTTCGAAGCACAAATGTCAACTTTGTTTGTGAAAAATTAGATTAGTGTATATATATATATATATATATATATATATATATATATATATATATATATATATATATATATATATATATATGATTCATATATTTTGCCATGCGAAAATATAGAACGATCCAACGCAACGATTTTCAATTTTGGCTAATGCAAGTTATATGAATATGATAGCTCATTTACGGGCTATTACCACAGCTAGACGATGTTCAGATATGTCTAAACTAGAAATTTTTTTTCGAGTTCTAGCATTACTATGGGAGGTTCCGTCGATTTTCACATTCCGGACTTATATTTTATATACCATTTTTCTATTTATTCAGATTACATCACTTGATAACTCCAGCAGATTGATTGGCAAGATTAAACGAAAACAATTCTGTACAATTTGTAATTTGTAACTAAATAATTGTTTCACATATTAAATATTCATACAAAATTTTCGTAAAATGTGTTGAATATTACACAAAAAATTGCATGCAATGCATGGTTTCAGTGGCGTAGGCACTGAACTGTAGGATCTTTAATAAAATGATTCTAGTTTGATTCCCCTTACAGAAGTACAGATTGTCGAATATATTCGAGATCCGTCTAATAAATTAGTTGCATTTTCTATGTCCAGGATATAACGACAAACTTTTTAAAATTCTGTTATTATGGTTTACATTTTTATCATTTACTCAAGTGGTATGTTGAATGCCTTATAATTATAGATAGAGGTTCGCCAGTTCGATCAAAAGCTGAAGGAAAATAAACATGATAAATGGTAGTTGGATCCTAAATGGAAGAATGTATTAAATGTTCAAACGAAGCAATCTTTCCCGGTTTAAATAATGGCCGTGGCATTACTTATTCAAAATAATACCAAATAAGGTCAAAATCTGTCTAGATTTTGAATTACATTTACTATTTTATGTAACGCTTAGCTTGTACTCACAAATATGAAACCATTAGTGAGTCAAAAGACTTTTTTTAAATAAAAGAACTGTTTTGGAGCGAGGTACCACATTTGCTTAAATCTGCTATTATCAGCATTATACTGTGTATGTGGGTATAGAGGCCTGATGATGAATCCGAAAAGGAGTCAATCAATGAACATATGATCGTACCTCATTTACAGTTGTCAGTATGGACGATTGATTGGTTTCCTTTTTTCACACTTTCTCAAGGCTTGCATATTTCTATCTTGTTTTGCCTTTCAATTTATATATACAGAGGTGTTCATTTATAGATACTTGAGAAGAAAATGAGATAGAAGCGTATCTTGTATTTGAAAAAAATTCTTTTCGTTTTTGAACATGGAAAGGGTACTATGTATATATATATATATATATATATATATATATATATATATATATATATATATATGTATATATATATATATATATATATATATATATATATAGTACATGGTATTTTAATGAAGGCAAATTTAAATCAGCTTATTGTTTTGTTGTTGCTGTTGATGACGATGATGATTATGATGTGATGATTTTGATGATGATGATGATGACGATGATGGTGGTAATTGTGGTCGTGGTAATACTGATGATGATGATTATACAATTAAACAATCAATGATTGTGCGGGAAGTGGTAACAATTTTTGAAATCAAGGTTGCTAGCTTGAAGTATACATTAATCCCATTGCATTTAAACAGTCGTCGAACAACTGCAAAACTATCTCCAGTCACATCTATTAACGTGTTTCGCACTTCCTTGATCATCATCTGAATACGCCGGCAAATTTAGGATGATGAACAAACGAATATAGGTTGTGCGGGCTGTGATAACATTTACTATATTTAAGTTTGCGAAATTGATATAAACCTGACCCTTTAAGTGCATACATTCGTCAGTATAAACTAAGAATTATGCAGTGTAGAAAAGGCATTTAATCCAGTAGACCGGTTTTGTTCCTATTGGGAACTCATCACGTACTAGCCAGAATTTGCTGCGGACAGGGCCCGAACCTGAGCACGTCTGCTTGGGAATCTGGTGATTTAACCACTGAGATAGCCTACCGCAAACTTAACTCACTTTTCAATCATATACGAACTAATTTAACTCGGATAGACTTTATTCCATTAAGTGGAGCTTTTATGGCATCCATTTCGACCCAAAGTTCCAACTAACCATCCACAATCTGTCATTACTGAACAGACACCACACTACATGGGGAATTGATATTGAAATGAACATTTATATAATTAAACGAACATTGGTTACGCGGGCGGTGATAACATTTACTATAATCAACGTTGCGAACGTCATATAAACACCTAACCTATTAAGTAAATACATTTATCAGTATAAACTAAGAATTGTATAGTGTAGAATAGACAATTCATCCAGTAGACCGATTTCGTCCTTATTGGGAACTCATCACGTACTGTCAGAGTTTACCGCGGACAGGGCTCAAACCTGGACACGTTTGCTTCGTAATCTGGTGCTCTTTCCACTGAGCCACCCTGCCTCACACTACACGCACTTCTCAATCATTTACCGGTCTACTGAATGATTTGCCTTTTCTACACTACAATTCATATTTCATAGTGACTAATGTATGTACTTAATGTGTCGTGTCTAAATCATGTTCGCAACGTTGATTATATTAAATGTTATCATCGCCCGCGCAATCAATGTTTGTGTTATTATATAAATTCACATTTCAATACCACTTCTCCAACTAGTGTGGTGTCTGTTCAGTAATGCGAGATTTGGGATGGTAAGTTGGAACTTTGAGTCTAAATGAGTGTCGTATGAGCTTCACCTAAAGGAAAAATAGACTAACCAAGTTAAACTAATTGGTATATTATGTGTAGTGTAGTGTGCGGCAGGGTGGCTTAGTGGTTACAGCACCAGATTCCTAAACAGACGTGCCCAGGTTGAAGCCCTATCCGCGGCAAATTCTGGCCAGTACGTGATGAGTTCCCAATAAGGACGAAACCGGTCTACTGGAGGAATCGCCTTTTCTACACTATAAAATTCTTAACTTATACTGACAAATGTATTTACTTAATTGGTCAGGTGTTTATATCAAGTTCGCAACCTTTTTATGATGGTGATGATGATGATGAAGATTATGATAATGGTGGAAATGTTTTCGATCATTAATATTTTGAAACATGATATGTATCTTAAATCCGAGAACCTTTGACGTCAAGTAAAATGAGAAAATGGTAATTTACGATGCTCACTATTAAAATATATATTCATTTTAAATATTTATCAATAAAAAATTGGTGTATGATTTATTGTTATGACAGTACACGTTAAGCCTTTTTGTTACTTATTCTTTTATCCCTATGTTTTATTTAAATTTTATTTGTGTATTTTTTGCTATGCACATCGTTTAATATTATTTTTATCTTGTTTTATTTTTGAAATTTAGATTGTTTTAGATAATATGATCAACTTCATGGTAGTCCTTTCAAAAATAGAGCGTTTTCCTGAATTTCGACATTTTGTCGATTGTCAGCTTAGTTCTGGTGATATAGATGACGTAAAGATAGAGCCAGAATCTGTTCCGTTATACGGAGACGGCAATCTGGATCTTCCTGAAGATCTTGAGGTCGAAATGCTCAAAGCAGATCAAAGGAACCCTGAGTCTAGTGAAGAGCTACTGGACGACGTTGATGTGTTGGAAGCCACAGAAAGTTTGGCAGAAAACATTAATGAAGATGATGAAGTGACAACTAACGACGTTGGAAATTTGTTGGAAACGGAAAAACTGGCTGACAAAGCATTAAGCATAAGTGGTGAGTTTGACGCGCTCTCAGTGTTGTTGTATTCCATCAAGAAGGCATTGTTTTCTTATAGACTGATTGTAACCTTGTTTGACTAATCTTTTTTATTTAGTTATGAACTCTTCTCTTGTACATCTTATAACGACGTCGTATTATAGAATTGTTATTCTCACTTTTCATACATTTCCTGTGATTATTCCTAAGGCCCTTCCGCTATCTGTCATCAACGGATTCATCTTAATACGATCATTGATGACACCAGACTGGTCGGTTTATGCCGATATATATTTGAATTTATGTATACCACTGGAAATGTTTGACTATTTCACTTAGTGCCGAAACCAGTCTTCAATTCAAACATGCTGGGAGTTCTACTTTATGATTCGGGTACATATCCTAACTGCCAGCTTCTTTACAGCTTTGTTAATCGTTGTATTCGCATGCTTTGGATTAGTCTATTGCCAGTCGAACGTCAGTGGTTTTTATCAGGGGCAAAATATAATAGGCAACTGGTGTCTTTTTATCGCTCTTTTCATTCCCAGTGAATCCTGTTATGGAATGTCATTTGCATTGGTTGGTGCAGTGCTTCCGAATCCTAAAATATACACCCTGCTCGCTGGGCTACCTGGACATCTCCGACGGTTATTTGGAACCACATAAATGGCACAAAAGCGATCTAGTGACCGAATACTATTAATCGTGATGAAGGACATTTTGCAGTTTACCAAACCGAATGCAGCTGATCGGGCGAAACGTGTGGTTCTTATGACAGGTAGAGTCCAGTGTAGGAGCCTGGCTAATTGAACCTTGTTTGCGTAGGTTTTTCTGAAACCCACCATGCGGGAAATCTTGATCTTCGTTTATGTATGCATATCGATAAGTTGCCAATTGGAGTTACCATTTCTCTACAGCGACTAACAGTCATACTAAGGGCATGCGCTATTTCGATGCTGTTTTTGATTTTCAGAATTTTATTGAAAGTTTGCATTTTGTTTTGGTATATTCTTCTCGTGCTTGCCAGTTACGTCTTCTATCGCTTCATTAATTGGTATATACATGAATACATACACTTATAAATTAAGATTTTTGACTTATTGTTACAAATGAGCTTCTCGATGATCAGTTTTTGTATTTAAAAGCCAATATTTTGCTATAATTGGACAAGGGCATTATGCTTTCGATGCATTGTTTCTCTTGTGAATCTTTAAAATTCCTATTCATGTGAATAGACCCATTTCTTTTAGTTTGATTTAGTTCATTCTAAATATGTAGTACATATTACCTAGTAAATCTCTCAGGTCGCTCTTTGAGACAAATGTTGCACAACAGTATTTCCGTTCACATTTCAGTGTCGATTTATTTTTTAAATTTTAGATGCTGTTGATGAAACCGAAGAAAGTCAGGAAGTGATGGTTGCATCAGAAATGCTGCAGAATTTGAATGATGGCGATAATGTTCAAATATTTGCACAGAAAGGTGCAGTTAATTCGACACTAGGGAAAACACTCAATGCAGATTTCGAGTCGCCGCTTAATAAATTGGGAAGTGTTGCTTATGAGAACACGAGATTGCCGTCAAGCGACTCCTTTTCTAGCATGGTAATTACTTCTTAGGCAGTTTTATAAGCATATGTTTTCAAATCTTGATTGCAATAGCACATTCATTAGATATTACTATCTAACGACGTTTTTGTGAATGGACCATATTTAAGCAATTGACAACGCTTTGGTGCACAGATTCGTATATATATATATATATATATATATATATATATATATATATAAATTAAACATTTATGCAGGTAGTAAAGGCAATTAATCTCGTAGACGGGTTACATCGTTACTGGAAACGCGTCAAGTGTTGTGCAGAATTCGCTGCGAACACAACTCCAACCGTGGCATACTTGCTTGTGCCTCTAGGACTATCCACTGAACCGACGCTACCGCTCACTTCACCATGTATAAACTTGTTTTTTGTTATAGACAATACAATTTAACAAAAATTGTTTGCGCGGGTGGTGGTAACAATGTTTTAAATCAAGTTTGCGAGCTTGAAGTAAACACCAACCCCATTGTATTTAACCAGTCTACGAACAACATAACAAAACTACCGCCAGCTGCAACGCACTGACGCGTTTCGACCTTCCATGATCATCATCAGAGTACGACGGCAAACTGACTATCGAGGATCAAACCGCATTGAATATATATGGAAATCAAATTTAGATATGCGGCTCTCACCTCTAGCAGTCTTGCATACATTGAACTTGACTGGAAATGTCGGCTGCACAATTTCTATGCAGACACGAACATTAACTGTTTGCAGCTTTCGCCACATATACATATATAGGCAATACAATTTAAACAATAATTGATTGCGCGGGTGGTGGTAACAATGTTTTAAATCAAGTTTGCGTGCTTGAAGTAAACACCAATCCCATTGTATTTAACCAGTCATCGAACAACATAACAAAACTACCGCCAGCTGCAACGCACTGACGCGTTTCGACCTTCCATGATCATCATCAGAGTACGACGGCAAACTGACTATCGAGGATCAAACCGCATTGAATATATATGGAAATCAAATTTAGATATGCGGCTCTCACCTCTAGCAGTCTTGCATACATTGATCTTGACTGGAAATGTCGGCTGCACAATTTCTATGCAGACACGAACATTAATTGTTTGCAGCTTTCGCCACATATACATATATAGACAATACAATTTAACAAAAATTGTTTGCGCGGGTGGTGGTAACAATGTTTTAAATCAAGTTTGCGAGCTTGAAGTAAACACCAACCCCATTGTATTTAACCAGTCTACGAACAACATAACAAAACTACCGCCAGCTGCAACGCACTGACGCGTTTCGACCTTCCATGATCATCATCAGAGTACGACGGCAAACTGACTATCGAGTCGTCCTTATTAGGAACTCATCATGTACTGGCCAGAATTTGCCTCGGATAGGGCTCGAATCAGGGCACGTCTGCTTCGGAATCTGGTGATCTAACCACTGAGCCATCCTGCCGCACACTACACTGCACACAATTTTCAGTCATATAATAACTAATGTTACTCGGTTAGTTTTTCTCCCTTTTAGGTGGAGCTCATATGACATCTTTTTAGACCCAAAGTAACAACTAATCATCTTCTATCTGTCATTACTGAACAGACATCACACTAGATGGGGAAGTGGTATTGAAATTACCATTTATATATTTAGACGAACATTGGTTGCTCGCACTTGAGCACCAGATTCCGAAGCAGACGTGCCCAGGTTTGAGCCCTGTCCGCGTCAGATTCTGGCCAGTACATGATGAGTTTCCAATAAGGACGAAACCGACCTACTGGATGAATTGCCTTTTCTACACTATACAATTCTTAGTGTCATTCGATTGTTTATGGTTAACTTTGTGCTGAAGCATAAGCGTCAGTGTGGGTGCCTTTGTGTATGTAGCGTTCATTCTTACTGCAATATGATAGATATTGTGTCGATGAGTTTAATTTTGACTAGGCTTTTGTCAGGCTGGCTATCATATACGCGAAAGTTCATGAGGTATATTTTGTCTTACTGGTAATGACACGTTGTGCAGATTTCAGTAGTAATCGCTTATCTATTCGTAATTTATTTCAGTATTAATGATGATATTCATGCTGTTTGCGCAATTGTTTTCATTGCACTTTCTTCCAATCAAATCGAATTTTGCTCATGGCGTGATACATATTAAAACTCGCAAGGAAGCTGTATAGCTGATGTTGTCCTGCCTTAATACTGACTTGGCCATAATGGTGCTGTGTATAGGTTTATCTTGCCTCAAGTGTGTATGTTATCTAGCTAAATATAGTAACTAGGTACTCTCTCTCTCATAAATGTCATTTATAACTTGTGTGCCTAAATTATAACTTTTTTGTTATTTATAAAATTTTCTTCTTTTTTCGCTTTTTATGATTATATGGCAGTGAAAAATTAGTTGATATTAAACAATCAATGATGGTGGTAGCCATTGTTTAAATCAAGTTTGCGAGCTTGAAGTAAACACCAATCTCGTTGTATTTAACCAGTCGTCGAACAACATAGCAAAATTAATGTCAGTTCTTGCAGTAGACCATTTCCGCCTAGGTTAATAACGCACATCTAGCCAGTTTACTCAATGTGGTACTTGTATTGAATTGAATGATGTCATGCTTACCGCGAAATGTGATAACTGATATCGATCAAGGCCAGGGTGTATGGATTTACTGGAGTAACAGGTGTTCAGAAATAAATAATTAATTAACGTCTTTTGGAACTGAATGGAGGACAAATGAGACAAGATACCATCATAACTGCAATAATTTACTCAATTTTTAAACTGAAAAAGAAATAATATAATGCTGATTAACAAAATCTAAATATGACACTTTTACCGCCTGCCAACTTACCGGATGCCCATAGGCGAGCTTTCAATTTAAAGGCAAAAGCAAACGAAAGACGTAACTTGGTGCTTGCCATTTTGTTTACCAAAGGGCTAATATGCCGTCTGAAGGCTAAACCACTCAGAACATTAAAATTGTTTGATTACAATAGAACTATTTAGAAAACAATTTAATAAGTAAATTTATGTAAGCTTGACTAGTAAGTAATAAAACGTGAGGCCCCATGACCTCATACAAACATCTACGCGAAGCATAGGCACATTGTTAGCTTTGGTAAAAAGTTCAAACAACAAACATAACAAATTTTAATTTGTGTTTTCTAATCATAAAGTATTAAAGTGTACTTCTATATTAATGTAAAATTTCGTATAAGAATTCACAATTAAGCATGATAGAATTACAGTCTTCCTTGCTTAAGTCTGAAACAAATGCAGTTGTGAAATATATGCCACACATAGTAAAACGTTGATGCAATGCTGCCGTTAGGCGATCTTGGTTTTGTCTTAGATTCACTGTGGACTGTTGATATTTCGATCTCAATTCTGAAAATCGTTTGATTTAACTTATACTTACGCTTCAAGAAATTTTATTCCCTCATTTATTGAAATAATAAAACAAAGAAGCTCAACAAATTTAACGTGATCAGACGAGTCTATTTTCATATTTTATAAGTATTGCTAATCCGGTTTCTCTTAACAGTTATAAAGTTTATGTATTGAATACACAAATACATAGATATAAAAATTATATATATATATATATATATATATATATATATATATATATATATGTTGGGTTACACAATCTGCTCGAATTATTTGGTTTTATGCACCGGGAAAAGTTATTCTTCTGCAGCCAGGATAACTGATTGGTCTAACTCACATTATTAAAGCCGTTTTTAATTTTTTGAAAATTATTCATTCTAGCCATGCCCTGAACAGTCGATTAGCACTCAACCAGGACTTAGTATTTCTACAAGTCTTTCATGGCAGAGAGATTATTTGAAGCACCGATTTGGAAAATACAAGGGTAAGCGGTATAATATTTTATTGTTTTCATAATATTTCAACATTTATATCGTACATTTTAATTTGATAGTTACTTGCTAGAGGCGTTACATTATGTTTTATTTAGGCAAATATTGACAAATTTAATATTCATTAATGCCGATAGCCAGGAAAAATTCTGGTGTAATGGATGTTGGTGGCCTCACGTCAGGCGAATCAGCACCCAGCAACCACGAAGACGAACTCGCTACGCACTTGGAATTGGGGATCAATCGGATTTTTGCGAAACTGATAGCAAAAAGCAACAACCCAAGGAAGATAATCGTGTATACTCTAAACATTGTGATACTTTCAAGAAAGGTATTCTTTGTTCAACTTCTTTATTTGATACACCAGTCGCTCTTTGTTCATTGAAGATATTTAAGGTTTGCATGACGTTGTGCATCTTCTTTTCCGGACACATAATCCAAGATCTCATTCGATTTTCCCAAATAAACAACACAGAGGACGCCAATGAAATAATGAAAGTGTAAACGTCCTGGTCGCAAGTAAATGCCGTGCGACTTTACAAAAGAGGTTAAGAACTGTGGAGGCTGATCTACATTAACTGTTGGTGGCCCTTGTTATGGCCGGTAATTGCGTTCTCCGCCAAATGCCGAGGAAGTTAAGCAATGTAGCAGTGTCTAGAAATACTCCGACTCTGGTCGGTTGGCTGGTGTTCCTTTGTTGTGTCGTCGAAACCTAGGGGAGGGTTGCTGTGTCCTGTTGAAGATCTGCGGCAACACCGTGGTGACAGGCACACGTAGAGATCCAATAAATAGATGATCGATCCGTTTCACTAGTTGTACAGCTACAAGATTGTCGTGACAGAAAATTCCCGGTGACTAGGTGAATCAGCTTAAATAATGCTAGTCCAGAAGTCAGCTTAGGCGAACAGTCAATATGACGCGAGTCAGCAAGCTCACGTAGTGAACAACAGAAATCAAATGTGCTAAATAACAAGCATGGTAAATGCACCGTGCTTATATAGATTTGAAAACGAAAGCTCGCACTCCACTGATTAACGGAAAATTTCGCTTGTTTTATTTGGTGCCGCGTACATGAAATTTAAACTTCATTTAGGCAATATGTTGGCGAATAGTTTTGATCCGTTACACAAGTAACTCTTTTATTTCGACACATCCTACTTTATAGACATTTCACGTTAGTCTACTTCCCGTCAATATTTGGCCAATAATCATTCAATACATATTTTAATACACATACATATACGTAAACATGCAAATGCACAAATATTTACAACTATGAGGTTAAAAAATGTGTATAGAAGTTGCACTAGTTTTCCCAGAGTACTGGGTAGGTCAGCTTACCAATCTTGTTTTGGCTAGTCATTTGGTTAAATAACTAATGTTAGGAATATTGCTAACTGCAGTCCTATTTTATTCGATGGATGTCACCTATATATACAGTGTCTCTACATATACCTCATACATGAACTATACATTTATTATATATATATATATATATATATATATATATATATATATATATATATATATATATATAAACATTCGAGGTTTTAGCAACATGTTAAGCTACCTTCTCATGCCAGTGATAATTTTAATGCATTTCTTCATTCGCCTTAATTATATCTATTAACTATTAACTTGAGCGATTATTGAAATAAAGAGCGCAACCTTGATTTCCATAATTTTTTATCACCGTCCGCGCAACCAATGTTAGTTTAATTATATAAATCAACTTGAGAACTTATACTATCCGATAAATTAATTAATTATAATTGATTAAATGAGAGATCGTGTGCTGTTGGTATACAAATATGTAATAAACAAAATATTATGTTGAACGCGCTAATAGCGAATGAAATTGAGTAAATGAAATTAACGAGAGTTGAATTAATTCGTGGAAATAACGAGCGCATTTTGAATGTGAGAAAGAATCCGTGAAAACTAACGGCTTACAATTATATCCTTATACTATTGCTGTCTTGTATGTTTAATCGTGAGATAAAAATGCGATCTCAATGTATCCGGTTGGATGACACGAAACGTCAGGAAACACTTAAAAAATCTCGGTGAGCAAGGAACATCCAAGTGTTGCGCTGTTTGTATGAATTCTTTGTTCTGGTTAGATGCATCTGTATAGTTCAGCTGCAAATATTGCTCTAAATTTATTGCCAATGTTTGTTTACTCACAGCTTGTCTAAATTCATTTTTACATCACATGTACTATACAGATGGGGAGCTCAAAATTTCCAGTGGTGTGATGTTGAATGTAGTTACCGAATATTTATGTGGTCTCCAATGGATAACTGGTTACTACTTACGTTCCGGTTGTCCATCCTGGAAATGGAGCTACCCTTACTTTTATGGCCCGTTTGCCAACACGTTTCGCAATTGGCGTCTTAAACAGTTCACAATTTATACTCGAAGCCTGTTAGACGATCCATCATCATACGAATTGCTCGAAAAACTGTCAGGTAGTGAAAAAGAAACATCATTGTCAGCGATCAGCCTGCCGTTTTCACGAATATTTGAAAGCATGCGTGACACAGAACTATTTTTTCGTTTGCCGAAGTACAGTTTGGCTTATAAACTTAGTCATTACATCTACAAAAGAACGAACAACGAAGTTGACGTATCGGTGAGAAATGAAAACTTCACAACTAATACTGGATTTGGAGTTTCTAATAAGTAAGTTTTCTCAACAGCATTTCTGTTGATTTCAACAATTATAAAAAAATTGTTGCCAAGTCTGTTGTAGTACATTTTACTCTTCATCTATAATTAAAAAAAAATGCTTAGTAAACTCTCAGTTATTTTTCGGCCTTGCTATGGCTTTACTGCCGACTGTCGTTTTATAAAATAAGAATAAACTCATCATCATCATGTCCAGCCACACAAAAGTCAAGTGACTAATGTTTCACTGCCATATAACCATAAGGAGTGAAAAAAGTATATAATAATTAGTGAGAGAGAGAGAAATGAGCAAACTAAACTCTCCACAACACGGGTATGGACAAGTTAGCATTCAGGCAAGGCGACATCAGCAATACAGCTTCCTTGCGGATTTCACTGTATCACGTCATAAACAAACAAAACCTCGCAGATAATTTTGCACTACTAAGAAAGAAAAGTTACGAAGATGATTCTACTAGACATCTGCAACAAGATCGCCACTGAGCTCGATTCAATGCCATATCGCTTAGGGTTTCTAACCAAGAACTGTGATGCGTACGAGGACCCCATCCCGGCAAACGAGTGGGTCCTATACTACCCAATTTTGATGTAAGTGACTTTAATTGTTTCTGCCATGTCAAAATCTTCCCACCTTGTTTCTTACGCCAATTTGGTGCTGGATGAGAGAACAGAGCTCTATTGGGCAATCGAAATGAGAGCATACGCAATACATCACCCAGCCAACAAAGTTGATGGAGCCTTATTTGTTTTTCTAACGACGAGCACTTATTGTCAGATCCAAAAATACGTCTACGGACGTCAACGTTAGTTATTCGTTGTTGGTAACCAACATGTGCTATACTTCTCAAACAACGATGATCGAATGCCTGTAAGCGTCTCAGATCATCAACTCTAAGAGGCAAAGTTTCACTAGCGTATAGTAAGACTGCGCGTACAGATGCATTGTAAACACGACCTTTAAGGCAAAGTGAAATATTGGCGTTTCTCCATAAATGACGAAGGTTCGAGAAAGCTATTCTAGCTTTCGCGATCCGTATTCTCACCTCGTCGGACATATTGCCTACGTTATTGATAGAGCTCCCAAGATATGTAAACCTGTCAACTATGTCAAGATCTTCATTCTGCAGTCGCAACGTTGGAGTGAGTGGTGGGTGATCCTGTAACAGTATCTTACATTTAGAGGGTGCGAATTTCATACCGAAAGACGGAACAACGTCTGCTAATCTATTTAAGGTGGTCTGGGCAGCATGCTGATTGTCGAATAATAGTACGATATCGTCCGCATAGTCAAGATCGACTAGTTTATCTCCCGGGAGAACTTCAACTCCAGCGTCCTGAATGTGTGGGAGAGTGTTGTTTATAATAGTATCGATTACAAAATTAAACAAAAATGGGGAAAATGGATAACCTTGACGAAAACCACGGCTGGTTGTAAAGTTATGCGTTAATTTGTTGTAGACCTTAACGCGACCAAAAGTATTTGTGTAGAGAGCACGTATAATATTAACAAATTTTGTGGGCACACTGCTTTTCGACAAGATATGGAATAAAACATTGCGATCCACCGAATCAAATGCACCCTTGAAGTCTAGAAAGACGACTATTGTGGGACGGTGATATAAATGTCTCTGTTCGAGAACTTACCTTAATGTAAAAATATTATCTATACAACCTCGTCCTGCGCGGAATCCGGCCTGTTCTTCTCTTGTATGTGATTCACGTGAAGCGCTAAGACGACGTAGGATAATCGAAGCAAATAACCTTGATACGACCGGAGTCAAACTTATACCACGATGGTTATCGCACGAATTACGATTGCCTTTTTTGAAGATGGGAATGATGGTCGACTCATTCCAGTCAAGTGGTACGGTTTCCTCATTCCATATAGTATGAAAAAGTTTGGTCAACGCTCCTGAAATTATATCGCTACCATCCTTAAACAATCCCGGAAGCAGATCATCGGGGCCGGCGGCTTTGCGGCGCTTAAGAGATAGGATTGCATCGCGTACTTCTAACTCGGATGGTTCTTCGGGACTAACATTCCACACTGTTGATGCAGACATGCTTTCGGGAAGCGGAACTGACGCGGGTGGCCAAGAAAATTGATCTCTAAAGTGTTCAGCCCACCTGTCAAGACGACTTATTTTATCGGTTATTAATTCATTGTTACTATCATTTATAGTTTCGCTAACTTTTAACTTTCTCGGACCTGTTGCGCGGATAAGTTGGAACAAACAGCGACTATTACCTGACGCGAAAGCTACTTCCATTTCTTCAGCCTTTCTGTTCCAAAAGTTTTCGAGATCGCCTTTTAGACTGCGCTTAAGTTGGCGTCTTATATTGCGACGGGTATTATTATGAGTCGAGCCAGGTGGAATTTGGCGCCTTATTTCGAGTATCTCCATAGATTTTACAGAGAGCCAGTGATTATTTCTACGGGGGCCTGCTATGCCACATACAGTAGTACCTGCATTGTGCATAGTGGAACTTATCTTGGACCAAAGTATATTCGGATTTTCGCTATTCAGACCAGTTAGATTAGCCTTTAAAATATTTTCATTGTTTTTTCGGATGGACGGCTGTTCGAGTTTGCATACATCAATTTGAGGTTTATTCTTAATTATTTTCCCGGAAAATTTTAGAGAAAATCTACAACGGATAAGTGCATGGTCCAAGTCGACATAAGTGTTCCAAAAAGAGCGACAATCCTGGATGCAACCACGCCATCTATAACTAATTGCTACATGATCTATTTGAGTCCACCGTTGTCCGGGTGCTGGAGGACGCCATGTAGCACAACGTTTAACACTACGTCTGAAATTTGTACTACTTAAATATAGTCTATGTTCAGCGCAGCTATCCAAAAGCCATTCACCATTATCATTGCGAGTCGAGCTTAGAGTGTATCTTCCACCTAAATGAAATTCTGTGTTGCTTAAGCGACCAACTTGAGCATTCATGTCACCCATAACCAGGACTATATCCGAACTTCGTGCTTTACTTAGTAAGGAGCTTAATTCGGAGTAAAAAGCGTCCTTGCTTTCTTCTGTGCTGCAATCGGTAGGAGCATGTGCAGATACAACGAAGCGGCAACGATGATAACGGTTTTTTGCTTTGATTTTAGTAGATGTATTTAAACGTGCCACACACAATCGACTATTTAAAGGGATCCATTCAATTAAGCAAGCTTCAGCTCGCGCGCTAAGGGCAATACCAACGCCCCATTTACCGGCTTGAGAGGACTCTGTGGAACCAGATGTTCGAAGCCAATAACGCGTAGATAGGGATGGTGCAACTAGTTCTGTAATACACGTAGGATCCTGTACTCTGGTTTCAGATACGCAACATATGTCGATTTTTAATTTATCTAACGTACGAGCAAGATATTCTTTCTGTCCAAGTTGTTTTAATGTCCACACATTAAATGCGCTTACGTTAAAACCTAACTTAGGTTTAATGAATGATCGTCTACTAGAACCATTTTCGATATTTGGCAACCAGGTATTGGGCTCAGTGTTATGATCTAAACCAACCATATTTATAGTATCTAAAAGAGAGTTATTGTTAGATTGAGAAGAGGAAGGGGAAGGAAAGGAGGCAGAATCGAATATAGAGTTGGAGTTGCCTGCAGTAGCCTGTTTTCGCTTATCCACCCTGCACGGCTCAGCAGATAAGGCGACCCTTTTTATACTGCGCGACGGCCGATGCAGTATGTAATTATTGTAAGTTGTACTTGTCATGGTTATATGTGGACTGTAAAAGAACACTAGGTCGCCCATTCCTAGTGATGGTTTTTATTCTGAGTTTTCCTTCTCCTAGATAGTCTGCCAACCAAAGCTGATGAGCACTATCTGCCCAGATGCCAGTGGCCAGAGTTTCCTTCAGCAGCCGAAACTTGCCCCTCACGTCTGGAACGCTTGCTCTCATTCCGTCACTACACATTTAACAAAAAGTTACAGTGCAGTTAGACCAAACTTGATGCTTCACATGAAACGGGATGATGGCTGTCCCTTTATGGCCCGGCAAGGTTCAAGCTACCAATCCCGGGTCGACTAGCTTGAGCCCGCCGGTCGTCATGCCGGAATTTCTATGGCTACGGAATAAACTCATCTCTGTGCGAAGTTGAGTATGCAATCAAGAAATTTACAGATATATTCTATGAACCAATTTTGAAATATCAATAATTAAATTGATATTTGCTAGTATTCTTTAAACTAGTTCATAGCAATAGAAAATGACGGGTTGACGTTTCTTCGATTCCAATACAAGGGCGGCCAAGCCAGGTATAGTGTGATCTTTCGGGTGTGCATTGTAACGGTAAAGGCGTAACCTTACAAAAAATTACGAAATATAATTTGACGTACGTTTAATGGAGCGTGAGCTACCTATTCATAGTTATTATGATAGCATAAGCAACTTCTCACCTACTTTGCTAATGCAAAGAATAAGTTATTGGAAACGCTATTAGATTTGACCTCCGTCTTTAAACGACGTTCGAACATCTCGGTGATTGTTGGGGATTTCAACACACAGCTAATATTAATAAAAAATATTGAGATATCTAAAAAAAATTAATTGTAAAAAGAAAATTATTTATGAAGAGATAATCTAGCTCACATTAGGATACCTACTTAAATAACACAGAAACTATATATCACAATTTAGACTAAGTTAACTCGAAGGCGCAGCGACACCGGCAATAAAGCTTCTTTGTTGTCGTAAAGACCATCCCCTCCTCAACGTGGTACGACGGTGTCAACCATGTTTCGATGGCCGATCGTACATGGGCTAACGGGGCTATGGCGGTGGTGTCACCAGGGCGTGGTGGATTTCCGACCGGCAATCGGATCTCCTATAAAATACCACATGAGCCCGATGACGGCACCATGACGTCGGCGTGTGTTCCCCGCCACAAAAGGGGACAACAGCCACAGGATTACATGGACTCCTGGACAGTACCCCGTACTTCCGAATGGCGAATGAGCTCTCAACAGCCACCGGCAACCATGCAACTTACTGCTGCCTTGCAGACTGCGCTTGGATGTGCAAAGGCTAGAGGTGCGTCCTCGATCAAAAAGCCGAGTGGTGAGGGGACACCACTTGTACCAAATTCCCAAGAAACTCCATGAAATGGAGCCGGCTTATCCTTTAAAAGGAGTCAGCCGCAGTAAAGTAAAGTAAAGTAAGTTGTTTTCGGCGAACCGATTTATAAATACGTAGAAGCATCGTAATTAAATCTGCGAAATTTAGAGAATATCAAGTAGACGTGTGGAACATCAGGAAAGGTAGACCAGTGAACACATGGCCAGATACTTATTTTCAATATCAATCACTTGAATTGACACCGCAATCTGTTTTTAATAACAAAGCGAAACTAGATTGGTTGAAAATTTGCGGGAATTAGTTGGTATGTGGGGTCTGGTGAAGAATCCTTGTGACTTCTGCCTGGTTGACGTAGGGTCTTCTGGATCTACCTTTAAACAGGCATGGTTCTACATATATGTTTTGTTTGTTTACTGCGGCTGACTCCTTTTGGAGGATAAGCCGGCTCCATTGATATTCATGGAGTTTCTTGGGAATTTGGTACAAGTGGTGTCCCCTCACCACTCGGCTTTTTGATCGAGGACGCACCTCTAGCCTTTGCACATCCAAGCGCAGTCTGTAAGGCAGCAGTAAGTTGCATGGTTGCCGGTGGCTGTTGAGAGCTCATTCGCTACATATATGTGTGTATGTAGGTTTGTTTACTTGTTTAATTTGTGCATACGCTTTAAAAATTGACATTAACATATCCATCCTTACATGTTAGATCAAATTAAGGGCTTGTATCTACGCATTGCGCCTTATTTGAGATATGTGCTCATTTCTGGTTAATTTTCTGTTCATTTAATGGCACTACTCTGAGTATGTTCGTGCACTAAATAATGTATCATTTTTAAAAATCCGTTGATAGGTTGCAGAACAGGGCTGCGTCGTTAACGCGTGATTCAACCAACCGACTGCTCAGTCTAGGCATGTTTGATGGCGAGCTAATTGGTGACTGGACAAATCCTGGCGAACCGCTTCCGCCATTGCATCAACTGTTGACCGTGCTTCCCGGCGAGTCGGCCGAACTTGTGCCCAGAGCTTGGCAGCGAGCAATGTTAAGCAAATTTTCACCATTGGCACAGAATTATCCGCACACAATATTCATGGAACCGAGACGCGAGTTAGTTTTTTGTTCTTATTGTTTTGTTAAGCATTACATTTCTCATTACAAGAAATAGGCGTTGTGTAAATAAATCAAGCGCAAATACTCCCGCACTGGTGTCCAGAAGGCTATGGCCGATGAGGACGTTATATTCACTAGTAAACTTATCTATTTTATTTTTAACTCGATCACTAATTTACATTCACCTATCCATTCTCTTCCCACTACCATCCGAACTTGTTACGTAGTCAGATTCAAGCGAGTGCCTGACCAGATCCGAATTCTTCGCCTTTTAGATATTGTGTGTTGTTCGTTTTGTCTTCTTTTATTTCAATTTTGCGCATCGTCAAACTCAAATACACCACACCATCAAACTTTTTTGATAATTTATCCATTATGCACAATCTATTCTGTTGGAGTGACGCATTTTGTGTAGTGTCAGATGTATGTTGTTCATCAATGCTGAGAATCTACATGGGCTTTACTTCACAAATAACGGCAATCAAATGCCAATTAGCGTTTGAGATATTTTATTCTAAAGGCCTAAATCGTAAAAGCTACTGCATCTTTGCGATTCTCACATTCACTTTGTAATTCGAATACCCTGAGCTCCGGATACATCTACATTGAGAGATGAATACCTGTCACTTTTATACAGATCTACATATTTAAGCCGTAAATTTGGAGTATTTGGTCATCCTGTAGTAGCTTGTATTTATTAGGTGCGAATTTCTTACGGAAAATACGAAGTACGATCGATCATCTATCCAGGGTTGCCTGGACAGAATCTCGGTTGTAAATTATTAGTTTAATGTCGTCTGTGTTGTTAAGAATGGCTGATCTATCGCATGGGAGTACTTCGACATTTGCCTCTTTCAGATTGCGTGATATTTTGTTGTAGATCCTGACGCGACCATATGTATTTCAGTAAGAAACCTACATAATGATTACAAATGATGTAGGCATACAATTGTTTCGGTGGAATATCCAATAATACGCTATGACACACTAAGCCAAATTCACCCTTGCAGTTTAACATGACTTCTGTCGTGTTATACATGCCGCCACTTAAGTAACTTTCTTAGATTATACTTTAGTAGAACAAACTTTCAATTTCGTGTAAGGCATTGTGCCACAGCACCCTCCAGCCTGCAAACAACTGTGGACTCAATAAGGTCATGTAGAAATAAGTTATAGATTGTATGTCTGCGTCCAAGACTATGCGTTTTTTCGTTTTAGAATGCATTCACATTATCTGTAACATGTTTTTTACAAAATAAAATATGATGTTTTTCTGTAATGAATGCCAACTGATTTTGATGGAATAAATGCGAGTTCATTGTGGACAAATATAAGATTCGTTATGCAAAATTCTGGTGCAACAGTGCGTCCCATTGCATGCTCTCGTGGAATTAATCGTTATATCTGCTTCATACTGCACAAACTTTTCAGATTTATATTGACTAATCTATATTGGTTAGCATTTCTTTCAAGTGGAACCTGTACGTCATCTCAGGTTACATGCGCAAACTATGAAGCGGACGTTAGAGGTAAATTCTGGACAGAAATGAAACGTTGTAATAAAGGTACGGAAATGGTTTAATGGATGAATTAAACGAACTTTGCCTGCTCGGGCGGCGATAACAATTATTTAAATCCGGGTTGCGATCTAGATATAAACATCAATCCCTTTATGCGTATATATATATATCGTTATATATATATATATATATATATATATATATATATATATATATATATATAATCCAGTTGAACTGCTTCATTGTTATTAGGATCTCTCCACATACTATTCAGAATTTGCCACTGTCAGGGCTCAAACACTCGGAGTTTGTGTGAAACCAGAAATGCCCCACGTGAGGGTAAGGCTAACCAAAATGCATTAGTTTATATATGAAAATTGTGTGTAACTTTCGGTAGGTTGGCTGAGTGGTTGTAGCAGCATACTGAGAAACAGACGGACCCAGGTTCGAGTCCTCTCCGCGGAAAATTCTGGACTGTCCGTGGAGAGATCCGTATAAGGACGAAACCGGTCTACTCGATGAATTGCATTTTATACAGTATAAAATTCTTAGATTATACTACGAATTGTATGTGTAGAACGAGTGATGTTTATATAAAGATCACAAACTTGATTTGATAAATAATGTTGCATGAATTGTCTTTGCTAAATTATATAATGCTTAGCTTGTAGTGACAATATTATGTTTATTTTTGGGTTGGTATTTATATAAATAACTATCTTCTTTAAAATAAATGTTAACACCACCCGCGCAATCTATGATCGTTTAATATTTGCTTAAAGTTAATCACGAAAAAGGTTCATAAAGTCAATCTTATAACCGACAGAACACTTTAAAGGTCAACTTTTGATGCCCTCTGAATTAGACCTGATCTATATCAAAAGTGTGAAGCACTAGCCTCGAACAACTATCCGAATTAAAAATATTGACGACACTCTAATTTTTTAAACTTACACAATCTGCAGGGGCTGATGATCTGCTTCGGACGTTATTTAAGGATTGTGGTGTCATTTTGTAAGGCGCTCACTAATCTTTTAACTATGTTGTGGAATGAGAGAACAATGCTGATTGTTTGTTGCGAGTTGACCATTATTCCCATATTCAATAAAGGAAATCGTAATTCGTGTGATAACCATCTTGATATAAACTTCCCTCGAGTTGTATCTAAGTTATTTTTTTCTATTATCGTACGAAGTTTAAGCGCTTCGCGTGAATCACATACTAAAGAAAAATGAGTCGGATTCCATCCAGGTTCCAGATTATATAGGTAATATTTTATCTTAAGTACTTGTACAACCACATGTATATCGCTGCCAAACAATAGCAATTATTTAAAAGAAACATGTTGCACGACAGGGAATAGATTAGTTACCTTTGTATCCGCTGCCTACCTTGATTTTTCCAATAGCCATTATTCGTGACATCAAGGGTAAATTTGACTCAGTGGATCGCAATGTTCAATTCGCTATTCTGTTGAAATGCGTTATGCCTACTAAAATTTGTAAATATTATATGTATTCTACAGAAGCATTTTCCCGCTTTAGTGGCTAAAATTAATTAACGAACAACTATAAGTGGTCCACTTACCCACTTTTTGTATAATTTTTTTGGTTGATGCCGCTCAAATCTATACTCATTTTTACTTTCAGTATGCAGGCTTCGAAGTTCTTTCGGGCTTCTGATTAGTCGACCTTGATTATTAATATTATTCTAAAAATGTGATTCTTCCCAGGCCACATTAAAAAAGTAACAGCAGCCGTTCTATCTATCGATTTGAATTTTGTGCACTAAATATGATATTTTTCTCTTGTATGAGCCTTCACTTACTTCAACTCTGCTGCTTCAAAGTGAATAAATGCACGTAGTTCACAGGTTTACATATCTTGCTAGTTGTATCATTAATTCGGACAATATGATTGACGTGGTGAATATAAGAATCATGAAAGCTATAGCAGCCTCCCCAAAATTCGCCATTTATGGAGAAAAGCGAGTATCTCTCTCTACAATATAGGTTGTGTTTACAATACATCTGAACGTGCTGGTATGTTTCATAATGTCTGCATATGCTCATAACGATTGCAGCACAGAAGAAAGCAAGGAAGCTTTTTACTCAGAATTAAGCTCCTTACTAAGTAAAGCACGAAGTTCAGATATAGTCCTAGTTAGGGATGAAATGAATGCTCAAGGTGGGCGCTTAAGTAACACAGAATTTCATTTAGGTGGAAGATACACTTTAAGCTCGACGCGCAACGATAATGGTGAACGGCCTTTGGATAGCTGCGCTGAACATAGACTATTTAAGTAGTACAAACTTCAGACGCAGTGTTAGGCGTTATACTACATGGCGTCCTCCAGCACCCGGACAACGGTGGACTAAAATAGATTATGTAGCAATTAGTTATGGATGGCGTGGTTTCATCCAGGAATGTCGTTCTTTTTGGAAAACTTATGTCGACTCGGACCATGCACTTAGCCGTTGGAGATTTCCACTAACATTTTCCGGGAAAATAATTAAGAATAAACCTCAAATTGATGTAGGCAAACTCGAACAACCGTCCTTCCGACAAAATTATGAAAATATTCCAAAGGCTAATCAAACTGGTCTGGATGGTGAAAATCCGAATATACTTTGGTTCAAGATAAGTACCACTCTGCACAATGAAGGTATTACTGTATGTGGCTCTGCAGGCCCCTGTAGAAATAATCATTGGCTCTCTGTAGAATCTATGGAGATACTCGAAATAAGGCGCCAAATTCAACCTGGCTCGACTCATAATAATACCCGTCACAATATAAGACGCCAACTTAAGCGCAGTCTAAAAGTCGATCTCGAAAATTTTTGGTCCAGAAAGGCTGAAGAAATGGAAGGAGCTTTCGCGTCACGTAACAGTTGCTGTTTGTTCCAACTTATTCCTGCAACAGGTCCGAGAAAATTAAAAGTTAGCGAAACTATAAATGATAGTAACAACGAATTAATAACCGATAAAATAAGTCGTCTTGACAGGTGGGCTGAACACTTTAGAGATCAATTTTCTTGGCCACCCATGTCAGTTCCGATTCCCGAAAGCATGTTTGCATCAACAGTTTGGAATGTTAGTCCCGAAGAACCATCCGAGTTAGAAGTACGCGATGCAATCCTATCTCTTAAGCGCCGCAAAGCCGCAGGCCCCGATGATTTGCTTCCAGGATTGTTTAAGGATGGTGGCGATATAATTTCAGGAGCGTTGACCAAACTTTTTCATACTATATGGAATGAGGAAACCGTACCACTTGATTGGAATGGGTCGACCATCATTCCCATCTTCAAAAAAGCAATCGTAATTCGTGCGATAACCATCGTGGTATAAGTTTGACTCCGGTCGTATCTAGGTTATTTGCTTCGATTATCCTATGTCGTCTTAGCGCTTCACGTGAATCACATACAAGAGAAGAACAGGCCGGATTCCGCGCAGGACGAGGTTGTATAGATAATATTTTTACGTTAAGGCAAGTTCTCGAACAGAGACATTTATATCACCGTCCCACAATAGTCGTCTTTCTAGACTTCAAGGGTGCATTTGATTCGGTGGATCGCAATGTTTTATTCCATATTTTGTCGAAAAGCGGTGTGCCCACTAAATTTGTTAATATTATACGAGCTCTCTACACAAATACTTCTGGTCGCGTTAAGGTTTACAACGAATTAACGCATAACTTTACAACCAGCAGTGGTGTTCGTCAAGGTTGTCCACTTTCCCCATTTTTGTTTAATTTTGTAATCGATGCTATTATGAACAACACTGTAACACATTCAGGACGCTGGAGTTGAAGTTCTCCCGGGAGATAAACTAGTCGATCTTGACTATGCGGACGATATCGTACTATTATTCGACAATCAGCATGCTGCCCAGACCACCTTAAATAGATTATCAAACATTGTTCCGTCTTTCGGTATGAAATTCGCACCCTCTAAATGTAAGATACTGTTACAGGATCACCCACCACTCACTTCAACGTTGCGACTGCAGAATGAAGATCTTGACATAGTCGACAGGTTTACATATCTTGGGAGCTCTATCAATAAATAGGCAATATGTCCGACGAGGTGAGAATACGAATCGCGAAAGCTAGAGTAGCTTTCTCGAACCTTCGTCATTTATGGAGAAACGCCAATATTTCACTTTGTCTTAAATGTCGTTTTTACAATTCATCTGTACGCGCTGTCTTTCTATGCGCTTGTAAATTTTAGCCTCTTAGAGTTGATGATTTGAGACACTTTCAGGCATTCAATCATCGTTGTTTGAGAAGTATAGCACATGTTGGTTACCAACAACGAATAACTTACGCTGACATCCGTAGACTTATTTTTGGATCTGACGAGAAGTGCTCGTCAGAAAAAAATAAGGCTGCATCAATTTTGTTGGCTCGGTCACGTTTTATCTATGCCCTCATTTCGATTGCCCAGTAGACCTCTGTTCCCTCATCCAGCACTAAATTGGCGTAAGAAACAAAGTAGGCAGATTTTGACATGACAGAAACAATTGAAGCCACTTACGTCCACATTGGGTAGTATAGGACACATTTGTCTGCCAGGATGTGGTCCTCGTGTGCATCATAGTTCTTGGTTAGAAAACCTTAGCGATATGGCATCGAATAGAGCTCAGTGGCGATCTTGTTGCAGTTGTCTAGTAGAATCATTTTCATAACTTACTTTTCTTAATAGGGCAGAGTTAGCTGCGTGGTTTGGTTTTTATATGACGTGATACAGTGAAATCTGCAAGGAAGCTGTATTGCTGATGTCGCCTTGCCCGAATGCTAACTTGACCATAATGATGTTTTGGAGAGGTTTAGTTTACCTTATTTCTGTGAGTTATTCTGATAAATTTACTCATAGTTGCAAGGTATTCCTCCTCTCTCTGCCCCCCCTCTCTCTCTCTAAAATTTACTAATAATTTGTCTTATTTCATTTATATTGTTTTTCAATCCTTATGGTTATATGACAGTGAAAAATTAGTCACTTTTGACTTTTGTATGACTGGACATGATGATGATGATGATGATGATGATACCTAGGTTAGTATCTCCTTCTAAACTAAATATTTTATCTTTTAACTTACTTCCGTAATTTTGTAATGATTAATTGTATTAGTTAAAAAATATTTTCTCATCGCTATTTAGCAATGAAACCTCAGTTATTCAAGGCTGTACTGTTGTTGTCTGTGTTGATGACAATGAAGTTATGGTAAAAAAATATGATTTAGGAAACCTCGTGCTGGCCGAAATCTAACCTGTTTTCTGATGGGTGATTGGTACGATGCGCTGAGACGGCTTAAATTAATAGAAGCCAATAACCTTGATAAAAATCGTTTCCAGCTTAACGTAGGACGATTTTGTACTAATCATGATGGCCTATTTTGTTGGTCGACTCGTTACAAACAAACGGCGCGATTTACTCATTTCTCAGTGTACGAAAGAAATTAGTCATCGTGCTATAAATATATCCACAATCTTCAAATAAGGTCGGTACTAGGACATCCGGCCTCCGGCTCTATGAGTTTAAATGTCAATGTTGTGTTCGGTACACCTGATTCTGATGTTATTTATGATGTCACGTACGAAAGTACCTGCTTTATACAAAAGATGTATTTTCTCTTAGAACCTGTTACTTTCGAGTTTAGACTGTCTCCATGCATTTAGTAAAAAGAATAATTAAACGAACGTTGGTTGCACGGGCTGTGATAACAGTTACTTTTAATCATGTTTGCGAACTAGATATATACACAACAACCATTATGTACATGCATCTGTCAGTATAAAATAAGTATTGTATAGTGTGGAGAAAGGAATTCATCCAGTAGACCCGTTTCATCATTATTGGGAAATTATCATGTTCGAACCCTATCCCCGGCAAATACTGAACAGTACGTGGCGAGTTTCCAATAAGGACGAAACCGGTCTGATGGATAAATTGCCTTTTCTACACTATACAAAACATAGTTTATACTGACAAATACATGTATATAATGTGTCAGATGTATATATAAATAATGATATTCGATTGTGCTAACATGTATTCAAGACGTATTCGTAAATATATTTCCGACATAGTTGAGCGTGAATCTACAACAGATAAACGCATATATATATATATATATATATATATATATATATATATATATATATATATATATATATATATTTCACAAAACAGTTTTGATCTGAGTTGCTGAATTGCACAAGCGGGACACTGCGTGGTTCCATCTACGATATCTTTGCTAATAAATTATTCTAATCTTCTTCGAAAAGAACAACAAATTTGCTTCGGGTAATTGACGTGGATATTTGTTTTAAGGTCTCAATCATCTGGTTCTATAATCTGTGGATATCAGCGTATCCTGGTAAGCTTAATAAATATAATGTATAAATTGCAAGTAATTTAATATTATGGCTGGTTTATTAAATACTGAGGATACGGAGCAGTTGGCTAGTGGACTTTATGATTGTAGCTTTAAAGATAGTTCAGAGGAACTTAGGTGTTTCAGGACAGATAATCATTCCGCATATAAGGACTTTCCGGGCCTGGCATCCCAGAGACCACCTTATGGTAGTGACCATAGGGCCTGAATTTTTTTGTAGAGGCCCTATGGTCACTACATATATATATATATATATATATATATATATATATATATATATATATATATAAATTAAGTGGTAGCATTACGGACTTAAATTAATTTTGAAAAAAAGACAAACTTGGACAATGCGTTTATCTGATTTCTGAGTTAACAATTGTCAGGGACCTGGAGAAAACTTCACTTTACATCTGTAGTTTTTACAACCCAAGTATAATCTTTTATCCTCGCAGCCACTCAACATTTGTTCATCATTATCATGCCCAGTCGTAAAAAACCCAAAAGTGACTAATGTTTCACTACCATATAACCATAAGCAGTGCTAAAAAATATAAATAATGACAAAAATAATAATTGAGACACACATTATTAGTTAGATTTACGATAGAGAGAGAGAAAGAATACCTAGTTAATATTAGTATATTTATCAAGATAACTCACAGAAGTGAGGCAAACTAAACCTCTACACAACACCATTATGACAAAGTCAGCATTAGGACAAGGCAACATGAGCAATACAGCTTCCATGCGGCTTTAAATATATTACGTCATAAAAAAAACAAAACTGCGAAGCTAACTGCCGAACTAAGAAAATGTCACGAAGAGGATGCTACTAGAAATCTGCAACAAGATGGTCAGCGAGCTTGATTTGATGCCATATCACGCTAGGTTTCCAGCCAAGAAATATGATGCGTACGTAGGCCTCATCCTGGCCGACATATGGGTCCTGTACCACTCCATTTAGATATAGTTTACTTTAAAAGCCTCTGTCATGTCAACTTCGGCCTACTAAGCGATAGCCCAGTACTCTATTGGGTAGTCGAATTGAGGGTATACGCAAAACGTGACCGGGACAACGTAGTTCATGAAGACATATATTTTTTCTAGCGAAGAGCACTTGTTGGCCGATCCAAAAATACGTCTACGGATGTCAGTATTGGTTATTGGGTGTTGCCGACCTATATGTGCTATGCGTCTCGAACAACGGTCCTGTAAGCGTCTAAAATCATAATCTCTAAGGGATCAAATCTTATTGGCGTATGATGAGACTGCGCATACAGTTACATTGTAAACACGAACTGTAAGGCAGGGTAAAATACCCGCATTTCTCCATAAATGACTTTGATGGAGAAAACTACTCTAGTTCTCGCGATTCTCATACTCAAATCATCATACGTATTGGGTGAATCATTGATAAAGCTCCCAAGGTATGCAAACATGTCAACTATGGCTAGATCTTCACTCTGCAGTCGTAGAGTTTGAGTGGGTAGTGTGTGATCCTGTAAAAGTATCTTACATTTAGAGGTTGCGAATTTCATATCAAAAGACGGAAAGATATCTGCTAATCTATTCAACGTGGCCTGAGCAGAATCTCGATTGTCGAATAATAGTACGATACCATCTGCATAGTCAAAATCGACCAATCTACCGCCCAGGAGAACTTCAGCAACTGCATCCTGATAGTATGGAAGTGTGTTGTTCACAATATAACTTATTACAAAATTAAACAAAATATAGGAAAGTGGACAGCCTTGACGATCACTACTACTGGACTTGAAATTGTGCGTTTATTTTTTTGTATTCCTTGACGCGACTAGAAATATTTGTGCCGAGAGCGCCTATAATATTCCCATATTTGGTAAACACAACTTTTCGGCAGAATGAGGAATAGAAAATTGCGATTAACTGAGTCAAATGCACTCTTGAAGTGTAGAAAGACGGCTATTGGTGGACGGCGATATACATTTCATTGTTCAAGAACTTCCTTACATTAAAAATATTATCTATAAAATCTCATCCTGACCGTAATCCGGTTTGTTCTTCTTTAGTATGTGATGCACTCCAGACGCTAAGATGGCGTAAAATAATCGAAGCAAATAACCTAGATAAGACAGGAGTCAAGCTTATACCATGATGGTTATCGCACGAATTACGATTGCTTTTTTTGAAGATGGGCATGATGGTCGACTCATTCAAATCAATTGGAACGGTTTTCTCATTCCATATAGTATGAAAAAGTTTGGTCAACACTTCTGAAATTATATCGCCACCATCCTTGAACAATCCTGGAAGCAAATCATCGGGGCCTGCGGCTTTGCGACATTTAAGAGATAGGATTGCATCCCGTATTTCTAACACTGATGGTTCTTCGAACCTAGCATTCCACACTGTTGATACAGGCATGTTTTCGGGAATCGGAAATGACGCGGGTGCCCAAGGAAATTGATTTTTGACGTGTTCAACCCACCTATCAAAACTTCTTATTTTATCGGTTATTAAATGGTTGTTACTATCATTTATAGTTTCACTAACTTTTAATTTTCTCGGACCTGTTGCGCGAATAAGTTGAAACAAACAACGACTATTACCTGACACGAACGCTTCTTCTATTTCTTCAGCCTTCCTGGACCAAAAGATTTCGAGATCGCATTTTAGACTGCGCTTAAGTTGGCGTCTTATATTACAAAGAGTATTATTATGAGTCGAGCTAGGTGGAATTTGGCGCCTTGTTTCGAGTATCTCCTTAGATTATACCGAGAGCCAATGATTATTTCTACAGGGGTCTGCAATGCCAAATCCAGTAGTACCTGCATTGTGCATGGTGGAGCTTATCTTGGTCCAAAATAAATTCAAATTTTTGCCATGAAGACCAGTCAACTTTGACTTTAGAATATCTTCATATTTTGTCGGAATGATGGCTGATCGTGTTTGCTTTTATCTATTTGTGTTTATTATTATTTATTTTAAAGGAAAAATACAGTGCAAATCTACCACAGATGAGTGCATGGTTCAAATCGACATAAGTATTACAAAAAGAACGACAATCCTAGATGCAACCACGCCATCTATAACTAATTGTTACATGATCTATTTGAGTCCACCGTTGTCCGGGGGCTGTGGGACGCCATGCGGCACAACGTCTAACACCGCGCAGCTATCTAAAAGCCGTTCATCATTATCGGTGTGCGTCGAGCTTAAAATGTATCTTCCACCTAAATGAAATTCTGCGTTACTTAAGCACCCCAACTTGAGCATTCATATAATCCATAACCAAGACTATATCTGAACTTCGTGCTCTACTTAGTAAGAAGCTAAGTTCGGAGTAACAAGCGTCGTTGCTTTCTTCTGTGCTGAAATCGGTAGGAGCATAGGCACAGACAACGAAAGGCAACGTTGATTACGGTTTCTTGCATTGACTTTAGTAGATGTATTTAAACGTGCCGCACACAGTCGTTTATTTAAAGGGATCCATTCACTTAAGCAAGCTTCAACTCGTGTGCTAAGGACAGTACAAACTCCCAATTTACCGGATTGAGAAAACTCCGTGGAACCAGATGTTGGAAGCCAACCAGTTCTGTAATGCACGTAGGACCCTGTATTCTGATTTCAGATACGCTTCATACGTCGATTTATAATTTATCCTACGTACGTGCAAGAGCTTCTTTTTGTCCAAGTTGTTTTAATGTTCGCATATTAAATGCGCCTATGTTAAAGCCTAACTTAGCTTTAATGAATGATAGGCCATTTAGACTATTTTCAATATTTGACAACCCGATATTGGACTCGGTGATATGATCAACACCAACCATTTTCATAGTATCTAAAAGAGTGCTATTGTTAGATTGAGAAGAGGAGAGGAAAGGAAAGGAGGCAGAATCGGAGATAAAGTTGCCTGTAGTAGCCCGATTTCGCTTATCTACCCTGCACGGCTTAGCAGATAAGGCCACACTTTTTATACTGCGCGACGGTCGATGCAGTGTGTAGTTATTGTAATTCATATTGTTCATGGGTATATGTGGACTGTGAAAGAACACTAGGTCGCCCATTCCTATTTAGGATGGTTTTTATTCAGAGTTTTCATTCTCTTAGATAGTCTGCCAACCAAGGCTGATGAGCACGATCTGCTCAGAATCCAATGGCCAGTTTCCTTTAGCGGTCGTAACATTTAACAAAAAATGTTACTGTCCGGTTTGATCAAACTGGGACTTCATATGACCCGGCGAACTTCATTCTACCATTCCTGGGATGACTATCTTGTGCCCGCCGGTCATCAAACCGAAATTTCTATGGCTTTCGTTATGATTTGAGCTAAAATTATATCTACCATCTAAATTAAATTTTACGTCACGTAAGTGCCCCTCTTTGACATTTATGTTACCTATGATAATGGTTATATTAATATCTCACCATTCTTAGGGAACCTAAGTCAGTGTAAAAATCGTCATTGATTTCGCCTGTACGGCATTCGATGGGAGCGTCTGCAAATAAAACGAAAAGAAAACGTTGGTTTATGCTCATTATATTGGATCTAGTGGACGTCTTCATGCATGCCGCAGAAAGTTTGCCATTTTGAGAAATGAATTTAGTTAGAGAAACATACACTCGAAAACTATACCTAATGCGGACACCATTTATCCGAATTGAGACAGTTTAGCGGTACCGTAAGTTCTAAGCCAATAAAGCGTAGATATAGATGATTTGACAAGTTCTGTAATACTCGTAGAATCTGGGAGTCTAGATGCGGATACGTATTATATATCAATTGTAAATCTATCCAACGAATACGCTGAAGTTTCATATTGCCAAGTTGGTTTTAATGTTGGAATAGTAAATGCATCTACGTAAATACCTGGCCTATGCTTGTGCAATGGTGATTTACCTAAAGTATTCAACATCCAGTTTAATCATAGCATGTTCAATAAAGTTTTTCTAGACGCCGAAGATATTTAAGAGGGATTAGCAATGTGTCGTATCCATACTGCAGGACTCATTTGCAAGTACTTAAATATCGTTATTCGAGGAATAGATATAGTGTCATGGAAAATTGAATTATTGATTTTTTGGCATGAATACAACTTTGCTTCTTTAAATGTAAATTTATTTAAATATTTTTTTACTAAATTGTGAGTGATCATGTTTAAGCTTCTCCGAATTCTGCTGCGGTCAGGAATCAAACTGGGCAATATTTGATTACCCTACGCAACTCAATCAGAGCATCGTTGAATGTAAAAGCTTCGTATCAACTGTTGTTCGGACTTTTGTTGACTCATATGGACACACATTTAAATTACTTAAAAGCTAAATTTTTAACTAATTAATTCTGATTTCCCATTATAAGGCAGTCACCATATCAACTGGACGAATGCCATTAAATTAGATTAATGTCGAAGAATATAATCAAATTTACTGTTGGTATAAACTAAAAATAACGTAAGAAATCAAATGTATGCCATCTAATAGTCAATGGCTCTGTTCTTATTGTGCAAAAATCTCAGTAATTCTCCAAATAACAGCATGAATCGAGCTGGTTTCAACCGTGGTCGTGGAAGATTCTGTCTAAAACTTGACGAGTTTTCAATACGAGCGAAACCGGTCTACCTGATAGATTGCGTTTTATAAAATGTGTGATGTGTAGTTTATATTGAAGGCATATAATCAAAATCCTACCATCAAATTTTAGTTCAATATGGCTTACACAGGTGTCATGGCGTCTGTGCTATAATGACAGATCGGCGGTGGCTAGCTAGAACTTCAGGCTTTGAGTGATGTCAAATAGGTTTCACTTTAAAGGAAAGGATAAAAAATCCAGAAATTGGTATATGAATCAAACTTTTGCATGGTGTGTGGCAGCGGTACGAGTGCTAAACTAAGAAGCAAATATAGCCCGGTTCGAACCCATCCGTCGTGGTAAATTCTGAAAAGTACTTCATAAGTTCCCAATATGGATGATAGCGGTCTACCTGATGAACTACTTTTGCTACCTTTGCAAATATTTCATTTAAGCTTAAAAGTATATATATATATATATATATATATATATATATATATATATATATATATAATGAAAGCTCCAGCTATTGACCTTTAATTCATTATAACTTCCACAGAATGTATTCATATTTGATTTTCAACATTATTTGCGGCCTCTGTTTTGGATAAATTTAATGTTATTTTGATTACTTAATTTTGTCTGCTGGATGTTGCATCCAAACTTGTGTGTGGCATTTAACTTTCTTAATGTGTTTTAGTTTGTATTTTTTCTTCTATTTGTATTTCGCAATTAATTATTAAATGTAGCTCATTGTTGAAAGGTCAAAAATGGCCAATGTGGCTGGGAACATGTATCATAGATCCTGTGAATCATTCTTTAATTCGGGACTTCATTGCCAAGAATTCTAAAAATTTGACAAAGCAAGAGGTATCGAGAAATTGTACCACTAAGGCGATACGCTACGTCAATGGCATGGCAGATACACTACCATCGTGTACGCGTTCCTCTTCAGATTCGTCTTCAAACAGACATAGGGACACGTTGGAGAGTCGGGAGAACTGCAACACATCAAATGGCATCTTAACTTCAACTTCGTTTTCCGAATTCAAGTCGGTTAAACGGACTCCAGAAAACTCCACTGAAGTTAGTGCTCATGCGAATCTTGGCACAAAAGATTCTTTTAATTGCCTAACGTCATGCGGTGGCTTTCGATCATATCACACCTACACACCTAACTCTTTTGTTCACTCTGGCTCTTCAAGTATATTTCCTGTTCAGTCTTTTCGCTCTTCTAATTTATCATCCTATTGCAGCAGGTGTCAACTGCATTTGCCTGTGACAATAAAAAGCTTTAAGTCAATATCGATTGAGGCTAGATTTATGTTAAGATTCCAAAAACTATTAAAGCTTTATTCCAAAATAAAATGTTAATTTCAATTGCGGCCTTTGTTTAACAACTCTCCTTTTGTCAGCCGCATCGTCACTACCTGTTGCTACGTGTTCGTTTTATCGTTTACTTGCACGCTTTCGTACTGTTTTAAGTACACAGTACGACATCAGAATGCCTCCGATTTCTAACTGTCATGTGTTTTTGCTATCTGCGATAAATTTTATGCGTATTGACTGCCATTTACTGGCATTGAGAATAACATGTCCTTTGTTCTAACCGTATTTCTCGTTAAATCGTATGAATAATTTCAATTTAATTGCTTGTGGAATTTGTGATGTATTGCGCAAATAAGCTAAGCTCAATTCCTTCATTGAACTTCGTCTGTTGTTGAATTTTACTGCGTTTGTTTTGATAGAAACGAGGTGATTTCAATAGACAATATAATTGAAATTATTGAAATGAGCAATGGCCTTTTTTGTCGATGCCTATAATTATTATTTAGTCTTATTTTTCTTGGTCAAATGAGAACCAGTCTCTTTTACTATGTCGTATGGCATTTTCAATAATGTAGGCCAGGTACTTATTTCACGTTCACACTTCCAGATAAATAATAAAATTGATGGAATCTTGTTTTAAATTAGGACGTCTGACTACATTTCGCCATCTTAAATGACTAATATTTTGTGCGAGATGGTTTGCTGTTTGTGTTAGTAACCATGTGCTACTTCGTACGTTTACGCCAAAATGTCTGTTGCGATCTACGTCCTTATTTAAAAAGTGTGGTGCTTGCGATTAGCCTTTGAAAGACGAATAAATTGATTTTACCCAGGGCCTAGAATAAGCATCGATTCGGCATTTACTTTCTTTTATCGGATTAAGATCTTTACTTTTATATCTCTTATCTAACTCATTTTTTTCAGATATTCTTCGTGCCGCCTTGTTACCTTCATAGTTTGCCTTCTAGAAAATTGCTGAAACGTCATTTAGCATTTAAAGATTCGAATGAATTCTTCAATTTCAGTAGCGTTTTTTCTGTTTTGCAAACAACTATATGAAACTGCTTCGTCATAAATGAATTTTACGTAAAGGTTTTTCACTATTTCTCGAATTGTTGAAAATCTATTAAATAGATGAAGCCACTGATGTTATCATTGATGCCATTGATTTTACCCAGGTTTTAATAGATTTAGCACTGACTAGAAATGGATGAATTAGTATTCCATAACTGCTCGCATACGCCTATGAATAACGTTAAGGTTATGCTTCAGGGATGCGGCAGCAACTTATCGTGATCAGCCTCACCGACAGCTATAAAACAGCCTGTAATAACTGATGTTTTACTACCATGTAACGATGAGAAAAATAAAATTTAAATAAAAATATTATATTTGTATTAAAAATAATCATAAGAATAAATTAAACGCCAAAAATAATAATTTCAAATAATCACACAGCGTTGTTGGAGAGTGGTTTTATATAGGGAGGATCCAATTTTAATTGAGATGCTTACCTAGATAACACATACAGAAGTGAGGTGTCGTTTCTCTCTCTCTCTATATATATATATATATATATATATATATATATATATGGCCGTCAGCTTTAAGGTAGAGCGACATTGTGATAAAACGATGTTTATGATGATAATAATGATGGCGACTATAGATATGCTTCATCAGAGTAGCACCCAACCGGATTCAAGATTTAGATTTTTGTCTGTACATAGTTTTTGCTTTTTCAAAATGGTATTGTCATGTAGCACATGGGAGATTGCAGCAAAACTGCACATCATTGCAAGTTTTATCTAATATCTCAAAACATGTGCATAATAGGTAGTTTTTGCTAATGATTACTTTAGGAGTAGATTTTATTTAGTGGCTTAATATTCGTTGGAAAGCTATTTGTATTTGTTAAAGCTGTGATGGTAATTGTTACGTCCTATGAGACGAAATTTTGTGATTAACGTGAACTAATTTTGAATTGGCACAATAGTTGTTTTAATATATAAATTTGTGGTGTTAGTTAAGCTACTAAAACGTTTTTATTTCACATAATTATTCAGGTTTAATGTACTGATGCTTTATGGCCGTATAACCATAAAAATCCTAGCTTTGCTTAGACTATATTTCTTAATCTTACTGGGCTTTTTCCGCCTGCCTGAGTTTTTGAAACTCTAACTGTGCTTTCACACCATCAAAATGAATCTATGAGTCATAAAATCACAAGTACCATCGCACAAATGGTAAGGTTCAGTCGGCAGTGATGGTATCAGTGGCATGTTGAATAATTACAGGTTAATTCCGTTAGGACCGGGTGTTATTGTTCGAGCAGCCGCAAAACTACATGCTTTACACTAAGCGGTAGCATTTAGTGTGTATTGGCTACTTTTCTGTAGGAGTCGTTGAAGATTTACTTACAAATTTCATGCTTCATTTCGCTGATTTAGCTCGTGGTACCGCTGAACATTGGACTGAAAAGTGCATTTACTCATCTTTAAATTATTTCTATAGTAAGTTTTGCACAATTTGATCATAAAGGCGCAGTTTAGACAAGAGACCTCAGTAAGTGACATAAAATCCCTATTATTATCGTTTTATACTGACCTTTTCTCACAATGTATATTTTGTCACTCCTTGGTTATCATGCGACTCATTTTACCAAGACTCATCGGGTCTGGCTATTAAAAATTTAATTTCCATGACTGTAGATTTCACGTCTTAACAGCTATATTTCATTTCGAAATTTTCCGCGTACAAATATTTATGAATGTTCTTCTGTAACATTTGACTTGTTGGAGACATAGAGTACATAGTAGTGATGTTGTTTGGTGGAGTTATTCATTAAATTTTTTGTATTAATGTAAAGCACATTTTCAACACCATAAATTGTAAATATGTAGCTTACTGTCAATTTTGTTACGATTTGATAGATACATGATTTTAGATACTTGTCTTTTCATATATATGATAAATTATATATATATATATATATATATATATATATATATATATATATATATAATATCAAAATCTGTGGGCAAATTTTGATTTATTATCATAAAATAATACCTGCAAAAATCCTGTTTTATTACCATAAGCCTATAAGACGAGAAACAAAAATCTTAATTTTATAAATAACGTAAAATATAATTATTTGGAAACAAAAATTATTAGTGTGATTTATGAGAGAGAGAGAGTACCTCGTTACTATGAAAGTATTTATATAGATAAAGCACAAGTAAGGCAAACGAAATATCTACACAACACCATTATGGCTATGTCGGAATTAAGGCAAGGTAAATTGTGAATGCAGCTTACGTGTATTTTAAGCTGTATCACGTCATAGACCAAACTAAACCAAACCTAGCAGATAACTCTGCCAAAGTAAGAAAAGAAAGTTACAAAAATGATTATAGTGGCAAAAAGATCGCATCTGAACTCGACTCGATGCCTTATTGCGTGGGATTGGCAACCAGGAAATGAGATGCGCACCTGGAGTCCATCATGGCAGACGAGTGGGTCTTTTACCACCCAATTTGTATGTGGTTGGGTTTAATCGTTTCTGCCATGTCAAAATCTGCCCATCTTATACCTTACGCCAATCTAGCGCTGAGTGAGAGAGCAATTATCTAATTGGAAATCAAAACGTGACAGAACCACCGAGGTTGATGGAGCCTTTTCTAACGAGGAGTATTTGTTGGCAGATCCACTATTGGTAACCTACATCTGCTATGCGTACAGATGCGTTGTAAACACTACCTATAAGGTAGAGCGAAATACTCGCGTTTCTCCATAAAAGGCGAAGTTTCAAGAAAAGCTACTCTAGCTTTCGCGATTCTCATACTCACCTCGTCAGACATATTGCCTGAGTTATTTATATAGCTTCTCAGGTATGTAAATCTGTCAACTATGTCCAGATCTTCACTCTGCAATCGTTGATTTGGAGTGGATGGTGGGTCAGGCTGTAAATGTATCGTACAGTAAGAGGTGCGAATTTCATACCGAATGACGGAACAACGTCAGCTAATCTATTCAAGGTGGTTTGAGCAGAATCTTGATTGTCGAATAATTGTGTGATATCATCTGCATAGTCGAGATCGACTGATCTACCTCCCGGGAAATCTTCAACATTTGCCTCCTGAACGTGTGTAAGATTGTTATTCATAATAGCATCTAATACAAAATTAAATAAACAAGGGGAAGGTGGATAGTATTGACGAATAATACTATTTGTACCAAAGCTGTGCGCTAATTAGTTGTGGAACTTGACGCGACAAAAAGTATTTGTGTTGAGAGAGCGTATAATATTAAGTTATTTTGTCGTACTGACTGGAATCCAACTTCTCATTGTCTAAAATGTGATTCACGCGCGGACACAACTGGGGTAAGGCCTATACCATGATGTTTTTCACACGAATTACGTTTGCCTATTTAGAAGATAGGAATGATGGTCAACACATTCGAAGCAAGTAGTAAAGTTTCCTTACGCCATATAGTACGAAAAGGATTAGTTAACTCTCCCGAAATTATGTCGCTAAAATCCTTATACAAGCCTGAGAGCAAATTACCGGAGCCTACAGCTTTGCGACGTTTAAGAGATGGAGTTGCATCCCCTATTTCCTACTCTGGTGGTTCTTCGAGATTCACATTCTACACTGTTGATACATGCATACTTTAGGAAATTAGAACTGGTGTAGGTTCCCAAAAAAAAGATCTTTTGACGTGTTTAGCTCGCCTATTAAAACGACTTATTCTATCTCTTATTAGATGATTGTTACTATCATTTATGGTTTCGCTAACTTTTAATTTTCTCGGAACTGTTGCGCGGATAAGTTGGACCGAACAGTTGCAATTACCTGATGGGAAAGCTTCTATCTCGTCAGCTTTTCTGGACCAAAAAATGATTGGAGGTCGAATTTAGACCACAATTAGACATTTGTCTCAGAGTCGTGTAAATATTCCACGCAGACAGCGCACCGGCTGCAGTCTACATTGGTGTAGCAACTTACGGTTTCAGCCAATTTTTTTATTTTGGGTAGGTTCTAGTGGATATCGCTGTTGATCTACTGGTTGAACTGAAGACAATAAAGAAATGAGTTTTTGAACTTTTCGGCTTTACCTGATGAGCTTTATCAAATTAAACAATAATTGATTGCGCGGGTGGTGGTGGTGGTAACAATTTATTTAAATCAAGTTTGTTAGCTTGATTTAACAACCAATCCCATTGTTTTCAACCAGTTGTCGAACAACATAACTAAACTACCGCCAGTCGCATTGGTGTTTACTTCAAGCTCAAAAACTTGATTTAAAGAGCTTTACCAAGGTTAGTGAAACAGAATGGAACAGAGCGTCGGTGGCTGTGTTAGTGACTTTGAAAATGCCAATGATACTGTTCTATTGGCGAAAAGCTATGAATATTACTAGGCAGCTATCAACCTTCCTCGGGAAGTGCCATTTGGTTCAGTTTTCATGGCCGGTAGAGACCAGTAGACTTTAATTCTGCTGAACAGCAACCTGATGTCAGTCGTCAATGAATTATTTCACCAAAGCTACTGGAGGAAATCTGGAGTATCAGCGTTTTAGATATTTTTTGCATTTAGTTGAAAGATTGCTGATGGTGTTGGATTGATCAATATTTACGAAGGCTAATTACACGTCTTGCTGTCCAGACCACTGAGACAATAATAAAGGATGGTTTGAATCGTAAAAAGGTAGAAAAGGAATATCGTGGTTCACACTATTATTCGCGATGTGGATAACTTGGTAAAGTTGCATCATACTCTTACCTGCCTGGAAGCACTTTAAATGGCGAAATTTTTTTCAGGTGAAATCAGTACGAAGATCAGCAAAGGACTGTCTTTGGCACTGATAGATCCTTAAGAGTCTAGAACTAATCTTCTACAGTTGATTCGAGGACAAAAGTGGATGACTTAACGCCGTAACTTGTCTTTCATTTGTCTTCAACGTGGTTTTCTTTGACGGTAGTACATGCTAGCAGAGCTTACATTTGTAACTATCAAAAGAATCGACTAGAAATTACTAACCGCCTTTTTATCTATCTTCATGTTTGTATTTCTCTATTAGTGGCGGCATTCATAATAATGTCGTTTTTTGACTGTCTTTGATCTGTTTAACAAATTGGAACATTCTATGATCACTTAATTATAAGCCGAGTTAAAAACAGAACTAAAGACATGAAGGGCAGATCATTAATTTTATTTTAAGTAAGTCGTAATATGAAACAATTGAATGAATACAAATTATTGAAATAAAAAATTGTTGAGATCCTAGGCCATGTTGAAAAGTATTTAGACGAAAGTTGAAATTTTACTTTAAGATAAACCTAGGTTCTAACCCATTGTACCACATCATAATGATAGGTAGCCATATGCACTGACACGTTTCACTCTTTCAAAATCAGAGCAGGTCAGTGAGGAAAGATGTAGTAGTAGGTGCGACTACTAAAGGTGAGATCTGCATTTTAATTTACTATACGCTTCATAATCATTGAAGCTAAATACTCGTTAGTCAATGTGCTGTTGTGCTATGATGATGGTCATAAGAGGTATAAATATATCAATGCTTGTGACTGGTTGTTACTTTTGTTTTGTGAGAATGATGAGATATTGGACTGAGGATTGTCGCAAGTTCGCAAACTTAAATAGAATTAATTTTTCAGTGATTAGTTATGAACAGACGTAATGATTGATAAAAAATATAGTTGTAAAATTGTTTAATGAAAGGCGCTGGTACAAAGTAAAAAGACAAATCATTCGTGTATCCAAGTTAAAAGTCAAATTTAGATATAAAAATTACACTTGAAAATGGTATTTTGCACGACAAACTGATGCAAAATTAACCGGTATTCGTTTTGCTGAGCAATGTTTATATTCACAATTTCTATTGAGGTGTCAATTTTCTAAAGTTGGTGTGATGAGATTTCGATTGATAAATATACGCGAAAAATGAACATCTAAATATCTTTGGAGAAAAGGTGGAATATGAGAAAAATAAATTTTTTCGGCAAAAAAATCAGTTAGCAATAGCTAAATATTTGTTTAAAATCTAATCTTTTGCGTTTATTGCAATCTGTGCAGCATTGGGTAGTTTTGATTTGAGCAGTTTTGTCTTTGGACCTTGTTCCCCGTTAGGAAGTGCATATTTTTATTGAACAGGATGAACTTGCTACTATAAACATCATCAGTAGAGATGTTGATATCCTATAAAAACGCTTCTTTGTATTTCTGTGAATTGGCATATTTTTTCGTGTTTTCAACAACTTCTGGTTCTGGCTCAAAGTATACCGGTGGGAAGCCTACTTTGTCGTAACCGAACTTTTTGAAGAGGGGAATGTTGGTATGTTTGCTGTGAATAAATTCCTTTGTTAGCAAATCTTCCTTGTTTATCCAGCCATTGGCTGCGTACATTGTAATTGGAAATTCGCATTGTCCTCTGCTGGGCTCAAACCTGTTTGTAATTTATGGAAAAAAAGAAAGCCATGCAATGCTTTGAATGACTATAAGCAGAACTGTAACTGGTAATGATTAAACGCAATATTTTTTTTAATAAAAAGGGTTAGTTATTGAAAAACATCAAGTATTGCAATAATGCATTTTTGATAGATGATATGTGTAGACATCATGGATATTTTTGAGAACTAGACATCAATTTCTTGTGTCTACTTAGGTATCCATACATACGCATTTGTATAAGTAAACAAATAAACGCAAAAGATATAACAGTAATCATTCATTAGTAAAGCCACTCATTAACTAGGTGAAGGTAACTTGTATGTTAAACATTTTAAATTCCATTATGCCAACATAGTTCGATTAAATCTCAGGCTACACTTTAAGTATACACTTGTTTCCAAATGAATATATAAAATATGCACCTGGTCCATTATGTAAATAAATTTGTATAAACTAAACATATCATATTGTAGTAAATACAATTCATCCAATAGAACGATTTCGTCCAGAATTTACCATGGACAAGGCTCGATCTTCGGCACGTCTGCCTCGGAATCTGTATCTAACCACCGTGCCAACCTACCGTACACCATGTACAATTTTCAGTTATATAATAACTAAGGTTTCTTGGTTAGCCATTCCTTTATGTGGAGTCTTTATGACATCCATTTAAACTTGAAGTTTCAACTAATCATCCACAATCTGCCATAGAACAGACACCAAACTACATGGGGAAGTGGTATTGAATTGAACGTTTATATAATTAAATGAACATTGGCTGCGCGGGCGGTGATAACAATTACTTTAATTAAGGTTACGAGCTTGCTATAAACACCTGAACCATTATGTAAGTTCATTTGTCAATATGAACTTAGTAATAAAGACGAAAAGGGTTGACTGGATGAATTGACTTATTTTACACTGTACAATGCTTAGTTTATACTGACAAATGTATGTACATAATGGGTTAGGTGTTAATATCAAAATCATAACCTTGATTAAAGTAATTATTATCACCGCCGGCGCAACAAATATTCATTTAATTATATGAATGCATGAAATTTTGTTGTGGCTCTGTCGTATGTCACATGTGTGTATGATTTTGGTTTTAGGGTGTGCGAGTAATTTAATATGCCCATTTATGTTACACGTTTTCTTGGTGTATGCTATTTTGTTTTTCATTTTCTATGACCTAATTTCTTATTTATTTTCAGTCTGACGTCTGCTTTAGGAAAATGTTGATTTTTTTCTCATGCAAACGGTTTTGCTTGTTTGCTTGTTTCGGTTCTGTATTATCCGAATGTGTGTTATCGGTGACAACTGTAATGTTTCTGTTCTAATGCCAAGCCAGTAGTCCTGTTTTTGCTGTGCGACCCATTTGTTGGTTGCCTAATTTTCTGAATATCTGAGTTTGTTGTTGCAACGTGTTTTGATAATGTTAAAGTTGGTGTCATCTTTACAGATGAGGTTTTATGCGTCTGCTGAATATGCATATTGCCTCTATTTATACTGCAGTTTGATGACGAAATCTTTTAACAATCAGCGAAATAACGCAAGAATACTAGCCTGGAAAAAACGAGAAATACGATTGTCACCTATTGTGCACAAATTGGGAGTGCATACGCAAAATGAAGAAGTTTAAGAACTAATACTTGATGCTGTTAAATATCCGGTGAGAACTAGTCTACAATGTCCTTCCTTGTTCTTTATCTGTAAAAACTAACTGAATGATGGTTCAATCAACTGTTAATTGCAATTGATATCACAGATCTCAAAGTGCAGGACGAGAAAATAAAAGTAAAATCCATGTAAAGGTTAGCAATATTTGCTTTATATTCAGAAGCTGATTAATAATTGGTTTACTTTTTTGTATTTTTACGGTTACGGATCAAAACGACAGGAAATTTGCTGAAACTACAGGAGTTTACTACGCTATTAAACATCGGATGAATCTACTGGTGCGGCTCAATCTGCATTAAATAATTTTTCGTTTTTTATTAATTGAGAAACGATGTCAACGAAGCCATGTGCTAAACGTAGGTTTTCACAACCAAAAATGATTAGGCTTTCACAATTTAACAATAATTATTTACGCGGGTGGTGGTAACAATTCTTTAAATCAAGTTTGCGAGCTTGAATTGTCCCATTGTATTTAACCAGCTTTGTTATGTTGTTCGACGACTGGTTAAATACAATGGGATTGGTGTTTACTTCAAGCTCGCAAACTTGATTTAAAGAAATGATTAGGCTTTGTTGGCATTTATATGATGCTTAGTGATATCGTACCTTTTTTGAGCATAATTCTACCAAATAATTGGAATTGTAAAGAATACTTTGATAGTAAAGAAAAAATAATAGTGATCTAAAATTGAGCTTTAAACATGTAACATTTAAAATATTAAAATTGATATTTGTTGCTGGATGACATCATTCCTTAGCCTCAAATTGGCGATATTTCGGTTTCGCTTATGTCTATGTTCAATACCAAGCTATAATAAGTTAAACTCCTTCAAAATAAGCTATGGTTACGCATTTAAGAATAAAATTAATTAAAGTATAATATTTAAACCCTTTATGCGGTAGGCTGCTCTTATTTGGTGTATGTATTCCAAAGTAAATGAAACTTACCCTCCTTGTTTGTGATATACAGTTTCGTTTTGGTACCTTTCATGATGAAACATTCTCTCGGACAACGTGAGATTTAGAAAGTTTTCTAAAAAGAATAAATAAATATTTTGTATAATGTTTCAAATTTAAGCGTAGTAAAATGCGTCCTTCTTTTTCGGTATCATATTAATAGGTTATGATTAGTATCTCCGTTCGTTTGGTTAAATTTTTTTAAATTAGGACGTATATTAAATCAATGAAAGGCAGTAGAAACGTTATTTTTTAGCAAAATATAATCTTGTCAATCCCATTGAATGAGTAGACGCTGTAGATATGAATCATAGTTTAAAAAAATTTAGTCTAACAGGTAATCATTCATTAGAATTTGAGAAAAATACGATGTGCGGCCCTGTAAAGAGGGCATTCGAAATACAATGTCAAAATATTTGGAGGCAAAACATTTGTCGCAAACAAAGCTCAGATCATAGGTTACAAATTATTTATAAATTATAGGTTGCGAAATCCATAAATACAAGTATGTATCAAGTACGATGTACCTGGTGGCAAGACGAAAAAAAATTATTGCCAACCTGGATGTTTCAAAATTACCAGCTCTGTGTTGCGACAACCACAGAATGGTTCGTAGCCCAATGCATTTTGCGGCATATTTCAGATACCTTTTTCGACATCCCTCCTCAGTTTACAAGTTTAGGAACAAACTAATAAAGCAAGTTTGATAAATCCTCTAGGCCATTTCGTTTACACTTTATAATGATTGATCTCGTAAGAACTAACTAACGTTTCACTAGATAGGCGCTTGTAGAGGCTGAATTTTAATTTACCCTTTACATACGTTGGGCTATTTCCTTTATACTTACAAAATTAAGTGGTGTAACTTTTAGGGGTTGAGAAGCCAATCAATTTAACTATATCCTCCATTACGCCATGCTAAGTTAAGTGATAAAATATAAAGACAAAAAACGCAAATATTAAGTATGTATTAGGTGATGCGAACCTAGTAACAAATTAGTTCAGTTGTGACCAGAAGGATAAACTAAAGACAGCATGAACGGAAAGTATAATCTCATGCACATTCGTTTCGTGCTTACTGGCGACTCATCAGTAGGAGCCGGTATTACGCCCTTTAACCACTATATATTTGGTAGAAGAATGTGGAATAATAGGACGGTACAATCTCCTAGACGAATGTGTAAACCTGTAATAGTGAAACTAACATAATCTAAAGTCAACGACAATGCGACTTCAATGCTAACTCACAGTATATAATATATATACCGAGTCTGTAAAGGATACTAACACTATGGCTATTGTGTTAGTAACTGATACCTTTTTTAAAATCGATGGGTACCGGATACTAACACTATGGTTTCCGAGTCGGTACATGATACCAACCTGATGGATATAAATTTATGGTAAAGTTCACCCAAAATGAGAATTACAACAATTTCCGAACACCTGTTACTCCAGTTAAACCATACACTCTGGCCTTAATCGATATCAGTAATCACATTTCGCGGTAAGCATGACATCATTCAATTCAATATATTACAGTTAAATACTGTTTGTTGCGAAGAGCTAATATATATATACAAGTATGTATTAGGTTTTGCGAACCTAGTAACAAATTAGTTCAGTTGTGACCAGAAGGATAAACCAAAGGCAGCATGAATGGAAAGTATAATCTCATGCACATTCGTTTCGTGCTTACTGGCGACTCAACAGTAGGAGCCGGTATTATGCCCTTTAACCACTATATATTTTGGTCAAGAATGTGGAGTAAGCACGAAACGAATGTGCGTGAGATTATACTTTCCGTTCATGCTGTCTTTGGTTTATCCTTCTGGTCACAACTGAACTAATTTGTTACTAGGTTTGCAACACCTAATACATACTTGCATATATATTAGTTCTCCGCAACAAACATTATTTAACGCAGATATTATTTAAATTAACGTTGCGATCTTAATGTAAAAACCAATTCAGTTATGCACATATATATTTGTCAGTAGAAACTCAGATTCGTATAGTGTAGTAAAAGTAGTTCATCCTACTGACCGGTTTTGTTATTTTTGGGGAACTCTTCAAGTACTGAATGCTACACAGGATGGCCGTGTGGTAAGTCATTGACTCCAAAGCAGACTTGCTCATGTTCGAGCCCTGTGCGCGGCAACTTCTGGACAGTACTTAAATAATTCCCAATAATGGCGACACCGGTTAACAGGATGAATTGCCTTTTCTGCATTATACTACAGAATGTATATATTTATATATAATTGGATTGGTGTTTATATCATGATCGCAAATTTGATCTAATTAATTTTTATTACGGACCAGTATGAAATCAAGTATAAAAAGATGCTCCGAGCAGATTTTGCACGTTAGCTTTGCATATTAGTAAATATAAGTTATTTTAATCTATATTGACATTTTCCTCCTCGCACTAGTAACCGATGACCTGATGTTTTTTATAACCCACGCATAACAAACAATGTTTTCGTTGTTTTGCGTTAGTGAAACACGAGTTCACAGATGGTGATGTTTTTCTGATGTAAAATTGTATGTGGTAATAATTTATACAGCATAATTGAATGATCTTGAAAAGGGTTGATAATTGGACTTCATTTTTTGGAAAACGTAGTTTGGAAGAGGATCTACATGTGAGTACTTATTGATATACTCAGCAGTATTAGTAATTTGAACTACGAAATAATGCATAAAAACATGTTCCTTACAAAGCATATATATTTAGCATAGTTAAAATAGGCTATTTTTGTCTCGCCAGAACTCAACTCGACTTTAATATCTAGTAGTTTTTTATTGTAATTTTTTGGAAAGCAATGGCGATTAAGTTTTAAAAAAGTACACTTTATGCCACAACTATTATTGGGTCTTGATCCAATGATGCAGAACTTATTAGTTACTGGCCTAACCTATATACATATTAACCTAAAGTCACTGTTGGACTTTGAATGTGATTTACATTTGACGTGGACTTGTGGCTATCTGGTGATGTTGGAAGTTCCTTATTATGCTTAGTGAAGCATCTATGGCTATCTTGCAATTTTTAAAAGGCGTATAGCATATTTTTTTTGCTAAATGGAATTTATTTTGTTTCGTGATCACTTACCAACCAAAGATTTCAATGTCTTTCTTGGTTGCAAGACCAGTCGTTCGTACTGAACAATGATGCAACGACTTCCTCCAAGTTCCTCACATTGTTCAACCATAGGATTCGTCTCCGCCTGCCATGACGCAATCAACGACCATGGGTGCGATGCATTCGTTTTCGGAAGGTTCAGACGTCGTCTTTTTTCACAAAAATATTTCACGTGAAAATCAATTTAAAAATAAATCTTTATTGTAATGTAATCATATGCATTTCAATTCTGTTTACCTGAACCCAAAAGAAGAAATGGGTAGAATAATCGAAACCTTAAAATTCATTCCAGATTGCTGTACACGATCATAGATTTATCTTATAACTTATTCTCCTCAGTTGTACCTAGAAATGTAAACAGTAACTAAACTGATGAAATACTGATCAGAATTTAATTTGTTTCTTTCGCTCTTCCAATATTGTTCATGCTAGAATTGGCATTTCATTCAAGTACATTCAATGCATAATGTGGCAATTTTACGAATTTTAACATGTGACACACTATCCTAATAGTCTCTTTCATGCCTATCGTATCAACCTTTACCTTTGACATCGAATTTTATTAACTCGCATCAACATTTTGTAACATTTACATCATTTACATAGTTACAGACTTTATAAATAGGTGCTTATTTTTATTGAAGTATGCAATATTTATACAATCAAATTGTTGCGTCTTGATAATTGAAGCATTTATTGATACAATGAGCTTAACGCTGATAAAAGTTCCGGAACTTGAGCCTGAAATATTCGGAGGAAAAATGAGGACCGTGGGCGTAAAATTCTTGTTTCACAAACTAGGGATCAAGCTATTAAAAGAAAAACGGAAATCTGACTAATGACAGTCTTGTTGCAGCTCTGATCCACATTACTCAGTTTTCATTTATTCTATAATTATGTAGGAGGTAGCACAGGAACATATTTTTGGTGTAATTCTTTAAAGTCCTCTTATGATGCGTGCTTGGCCAAATGTGGAGCTTGTGTTTATTCAAGTCTGTCGAATTTAGTTAAATAAAGTTTATCTTCACACGCGAAATCGATTATTGCTTGTTGATAAATCCAACACTTGCACTATTTTATTATAATCAAAGTTGGGTCTTGATATAAGCACCTGACCCATTAATTATTACATATGTCAGTATAAACTAAGAATTGTATAGTGTAGAAAAGGCAATTATCTAGTAGACGGTTTCGTTGAATCTCGTACTGGCCAGAATTTGCTGCGGACAGGGCTCGAACCTGGGCATATCGAGCTCTTTCCGTGGAAAATTCTGGCCAGTACATGATGAGTTCCCAATAAGGACGAAACCGGTCTACTGGATGAATTGCCTTTTCTACACTATACAAATCTTAGTTTATACTGACATATGTAATAATTAATGGGTCAGGTGCTTATATCAAGACCGCAAACTTCATTATAATAATTGTTATCACCGCTCGCGCAATCAATGGTCGTTTAATTACCTACTCTCTTTGTAGTCAGAAACAGAATGTTATAGTGCAATTAGCATGCTCGTCTAAGTTCCAAATGATGTATTACTTGTTTGCACAGTTTTGGAAATTAATACTGAAGTCGATTGTTTAGCAAACTGAGGTGTATCGTTTCCATTTTCGTCAGTTATTTGCGGATTTTTCATTAAATAAAGCTTTTGATAAATAATAGCGAAGTCAGATAAAAACGATATTTTGATTGGCTAAGGTTTATCTCAACCAATTTAATCTATTAGTTGCGCACTTTTCTTTAAATCAAGTTTGTTATCTTGAGATAACAACGCTCCTATTACCGAAGCGCTCTTATGAATAACGTAGGAAGTCGCCACGCGTCATTATGTTTGACTGACGGTAGCTCTATCGTGTTGTGCAACTGGTTAATTGTATTTGGACTGGTGTTATCTCAATCTCGATATCATAATTTAATGCAACTTCATCATCACTCGTGCAATCAATTACTGTTCATTTTCAAATCTGGATACTTCATTATATTAAAGGAAACAAATAAACGTGATAAAATAGGCAAATAAATTTTTTAACTGTGATATTAATGACGTCTTATCAATACTTTTTATCTGCTGTAATATTAACCATATTGATATGATTTTAATTACCTTTGGATGTTGATTTTGGTTCATTTACGAGAAAATGTGTATATTTTAGAAAGCACAATTGACACTTGATCTATCCATTGTAAAATAATATACGGCCAATTGTTGTAATGGTTATTTAAATGACTTGTCTTTGAATAAAGCTTCAGAAATAGCTAGCCGAAATATCAGGAGAAAAATAAAGACGGTGGAAGTAAACACCTTCTTTGTTAAACAGGGTATAGGTAATCTAAGGGTTTATATGGTTTTGGCTGAGGTTGAATATGTATTCCTCCTTCATTTTTAAAACTAGTAGTCTATACGACGACTAGTTTTTCTGTTCGAATATTTAACTTGCCAAAATTGTCATTGTCTGTATATATATATATATATATATATATATATATATATATATATATATGTGTGTACTTATAGTCAGTGTAAACTCAATATTGTATCAGTTAGCGAGGGAAATCCATCTAGTAATTGTGTATTAGGTGTTGCACACCTAGTGAAAAATTATTTCAAATAAGTCTTCTTCGGAGGTTGTGACTCTAACCGCTGAGCTAAATTGCCGCATGCTACACACTTTTCAGTTAAATACTGACTGTTTTATTTTGGTTAGTCCTTACTTTGGCGTAGTTTTGGCTTCTACTAATTTGAAACTAGTGAACTAAATTGCTAACGCGCCAATTTGATTAAACATTTTGCTCATTCTGGCTATGATCTATTGTTTGTGAACAATGCGAATTATCTTTGATACGTACTTCATGCCTAATATATACACATGAGTTGACTTTTGTGACCTAATTGAAGAGCAGTTTGGTTAATTTTATTGTAGATGTTTGTGTTACAAAAAATTATCTTATTACGCTTTATTGTATACTAAGCACCAATGAGGTTATTGAAGAGGTCAACGTCTGTTTACCGATCACAAATTGCTCTGTCCTCATAATCTATCTTGTACACTGAAAGCCCGTTGACGTCTGTCCAAATCGGCTCAAACGACTTTTCTATAATCAATGGAGTACACAAGACCTGATCACGGCCTTATTAATAGGATTTAAGGACTGAAAATGTATATAACATTGTGGGCATGTATACTTTCATTAAGAAATTCACAATTTAATTAAATAAATTGTGTATAGAGAACATTGAGAAGTTCTAAACGTAAGCCAAATGTTGACAGAAAAAATTGCAGTTTTTTTACGAATCTCTTTTTCTCTACGCTAATCTATGTTAGATAGTAACAGAGTAGTCCTTAAAATAAACTACACTTACAATTTATTAATAATACGAAGTAAAAATAGTAAAATCTAATTAACATTAATTAGCGCTTGACTTAATGTTGGTCAAAATAAAGCGCAAATCTACATCTGATTAATAGATCTTAGAAAACTTAACGGATTAGGTTTTAGGTGCGTTTAATCAATAAAAAACACAAAATATAGACATATAGAAAAAAGTGGACGTTTGAATAATTTGGATACATCATAAATTGTAATAATTATCCAATCTTTCACTCAGTCGACTAGGCATCTGAACCATACCATACACTAATTTAAACAGTTACACAATCTATCTAACTACACTAACACAATTATATCATATGGAGTACTTTGCTTTAACTAAAAGTTATGGTTAAAGTACACTAATCTTACAGTTTAAGGTTATCGAAACCTACTTGACACCAGAAGCCGCAACTGCACGAGGATCTCGGATCATTAGAATGAACTTTGCATTTGGAAACAGTTCTGCCATGTACGACATTCTAACGAGGCTGACCGGATCTTTGTTGCATAGACGATCAGCGTCAGGACCTGCACTTCTGTTCTGAGAGAAAATACATTGACGCATTAATTTTTATTCGCAATAAAAAATTTCTTTAAAGCTAAAACGTAATACTTAATAATTTCCTATTCCCTTAATTCGACTTTATTATTGAACTAAATTTTGCAGTATATCCGCTGAAGTTAACAAGGTTTAAACAAATCATCCGTTTCTACGGCAGTTCTCCCTTGAACATCTTAAATTTATTAGAGAAATCTTGTGTGTGTTAGCAATATTTTTTAAAACACTTTTCGCTTATAACGACTTGTTTTTAACATTGGCTTGTTTCACTGTCCGCGGTATTTAGCTGAGGAAGTTTTAAAATTTTTTTGGTAATAAATAATCTATTTTTGCCTTAGATAACAAAGTTATAGATTAATAGTCAGTGTAAAATTTGGAAATATAAAGGGACGCGTGTCAAACTAATGGCCAATTTTGAAATATTTAAAATGTAAATTAGAATTCACAGTAAATTATCCACCGAGCTCATAAAAATCCTATTCTCAGATTAGAAAACTATCTATAACTTGTGTTTATTTCAAGTTTCTTTGAAAATAAGTCATTATATTATTTCGAAAATTAAAGCAAACAAAACGCACTAATATGAAGAACGGAGAAATAAGTAAACCTCCAATAATTTACATGCAATTACTTTAATCAGGGTTGCGATATCGATAATCATACTTTACCCCATTATGTAAAGAAATTTACCAGTTTAAACTAAGCATTGTATTAGTTTGAAAAGTTAATTCATCTCGTAGACCGGTTTTGTCCTTGTTGAAATCTGGACACGTACTGTCCAGATTTTGCTGTGGATAGGGCTGCATCGGAATCTCCAGCTGTAACCACTGAGATACCTTGCCGCATGCAATGCAACCAAGCGGATCGCAATAACCTACGTGCGTTTTATATGTGTTGAAATTAGAGTGCAATTTTTAATTCTTAACGCTTCATGGTTGTTCTAAAAATTTGTGCAATTTCATATTGTAGATATCCTCCCGTCCGACATATAGGCGGGGGTTGGATAGTTAATGACATAAAATATAAGCAAATATATAATGCCTAAAACCAGATTTTACTTAAATGTGAGTTTTAATAACAACAAATTGTTGAAACCTCACACGTATGTTCTCCAGATGTAGCATTTAAAATAATTACTAAATGCTATAACAAAAGGGAGTTAGCCACATACGAAGATTTATAGATAAACAAATTGCAACCGGATTTATGCATACCCAAGCCTTGGGCTTGAACTGTGGTGATGCGTGCAATCGGTTGGTTGTTTCCCTTATTTCACACTCTCTCTATGTTTAATTTTTTCTATTTTTTGCCTTTCAATTTATATATAAAGAGATGTTCATTTGTAGATACTTCAAAAGAAAATGCGAAAGAAACGGTTCTTGTATCTGATAAAATTTCTTTTATTTTTGCACATGAATAAGATACTTAGAATTTTAGAATTTAAAAGTTCTAATAAAATTATATTTGGTTAAAAATGGAACATAAATTACATCTATAACTCTTCAAATGGTAATTTTTTCGACCAGTATCCTTTTAAATTCGATTAGCTTTACAGTTTTCTGGCATGTTGATTTTTTGTGCTTATGTTGTGATTATGTGTCAAATTTTCCACTGGTATGATAAATGATTAAAAAAGCCTAATATAAATAGCTTTTCTGAAAAATGAAATATATATTATAACATAACAAATTTATATAATCCATTAGACAGGTCTTTTATTTATTGGAAACGCTTCATTAATGGCAAAATTTGTTGAGGCCTGATTTTATATATTTCATTCCTTGGTTTGGAGTTATGAAGTCTATGTCAACGCCACAACAGCTGCGCATTTCGTGCAATTGTTTGTTTTATACAAATTTACGACTTTTTTAGATTTTCTGTTAAGGTGGATTTTTATTTAAAGTTCCATTTAGCTATCTCCAATTCACTATTATATTATAGAAAGCCGTGAAATCTTGGGAAAGTGGTATTGAATTAAAGGAACTTTCCAGAATTTTATTCTATTTATTTCGTCGGTACAGACTACACGCATAAGATTGCAAATGTAATTCATCAACTAGACGGACTTCAGCCGTATTTCGCAATCACTAATAGTATAATCTCATGCACATTCGTTTCGTGCTAACTGGCGACTCATCAGTAGGAGCCGGTATTACGCCCTTTAACCACTATATATTTGGTCGAAGAGTGTGGAATAATAGGACGGTACAATCTCCTAGACGAATGTGTAAACCTGTAATAGTGATGCTAAAATCATCTAAAGTCAACGACAATACGACTTCAACGCTAACTCACACTATATAATATATATACCGAGTCTGTAAAGGATACTAACACTATGGCCATTGTGTTAGTAACTGATACAACATTATTGAAACCGATGAGGTACCGGATACTAACACTATGGTTTACCGAGTCGGTACATGATACCAACCTGATGGATATAAATTTATGCTAAAGTTCACCCAAATTGAGAATTACACCAATTTCCGAACACCTGTTACTCCAGTTAAATCCATACACTCTGGCCTTCATCGATATCGGTTATCACATTTCGCGGTAAGCATGACATCATTCAATTCAATATATTACAGCTAAATACTGTTTGTTGCGAAGAACTAATATATATGCAAGTATGTATTAGGTGTTGCGAACCTAGTAACAAATTAGTTCAGCTGTGACCAGATGGATAAACCAAAGGCAGCATGAACGGAAAGTATAATCTCATGCACATTCGTTTCGTGCTTACTGGCGACTCATCAGTAGGAGCCGGTATTGCGCCCTTTAACCACTATATATTTGGTAGAAGAATGTGGAATAATAGGACGGTACAATCTCCTAGACGAATGTGTAAACTAATAGTAGTCAGAATTGTCGTGCCTGAAAGTTTTACCAAGGAGCACTTTGTGCAGAATTATTATACAATTCCGCTACGCCTTCGAAGCCGTAGATTGCACACAATTTCCAGTATTAAACCAACTTCTGCCTGGCTTTCAAATAGATTTTTTTCGTGTGTACATCGCTGTTGACATAAAAGATTCACCACGTCACTCCGGAGCTATCATTATTAGACATGTGGCATCTAGGGGAATGGATATTGAATTAAATAATAATGGGAAGATCTTTTGTGTGTAGTTTTTGGTATTAAATAAACAATATCAAAATATCTGTCTATAAAACGTACTGCATTTACTATCTTAGTCACATTTTATTTGATATAGTAAAAATATATTCGAACCTTGCATTCTACTCCATTTTAAGATGTTTTCTCATAGTGAATAATTAGAAAATTTCAGATTTTTCTCATGATCTTTACGTCAAAAGCAACACCAAACAGGATCTAACTGAAAAAGACTAATAAAAAGACTAAGATAATATATAACCGAATTTTAAAGACGATTTGCAAGTTAATAGCGGCATTAATTAGTTCACCGGAGAAAACTGGTCATTAAAGGAAATGCGGTGCGCTACATGCATAATTCATTTCATACAAGATATATATATATATATATATATATATATATGACCAGGTCTCAAACCTAGGCACATCTGCTTTGGAATCTGTGACTGTAACCACTGATCTTTTCGGTACACGTTAGTGTAAGTTCTAAAAAAATTTTCATCTACTTGACCTAAATTTTGCATTATAAGGCACAAACCAATCTATCTGAGGACATCGTATCGATCTAAAATATCTGGATTAGATTTTTTATATATATATATATATATATATCAACATCCGAAGGAATGGGAATTTCTAGCTTGAGGATCTGTTGTGTTAGGCCAGTTGTATCATAAGTGGTTCAAAAATTTTTTGCGTACCAAATTTCAAACTATTATATCATTCCATTGAACGAATCACTTGTTCAGATTTCAAAACTTTTCTTGTTTACGTTTCGTCACATTTAGTATTTTCTTGTCGGTATCACCAATATCTGTAATTATTAGTCTTGATTTCATGCCAAATCTGTTAAATTAGCAAATTAAATTGCAATTAATAACGCAATAAAATTATTATTGGAGCAGAACGTCTGATACTAGACCATCATAATATGTTCTTATCCATAATTATGCGTTTAAAAGAGAGGGAGAGAGATAATGAAAGAGAGGTAGAGGGAGGGAGAGAGAGAGGGAGAGAGAGTTACGTGAAAACTGTTTATTTAGATTTGTTAATATGAAAATTCGGCGTTTATGCAAACACATATTGTCTTTGCAGTCAATCTACCTTAACTATTCAACAGTTTATTATTGGATTTTAGACCCATTAACCGATATGGCTATCGGTTGCCTTTAACGAGCTTGAGAATAACGTGAGTTGAGATTGATGCCAAAGAATATATATATAAACAAAGATTTATTCTATGACCGGCATTCTAAGTTGTGGTATTGAAGAGTCGAAAATTACTTCATCATGTTCTCTGATTTATTAGTGAGATACCTTAGGAATATTAAGTTTTGATTTCCAAATTTTGATCACTCTTTCTCATTCCATGCCATCCATATCTATCACATATAATGAAAGATTTTTATTTGGCTGCATTGATACCTAAAGTTCCACCTTAAAATGAATTTATTGCCAGGCTATCACAAACTTCTTTGACTTCGATTTAAGCAACTTTCTCCTGTTGACTGGCTTTCATGTTCACAGACGTTTCTTAAATTTCACGATCACTGATTGCGTGGACGATGACGTTAATTGTTAAAACCAAATTTTATAGCTTGATATAAAAAATCCTATTATATTTAAATTTGTCTGTATAAACTAATCGATGGACAGGTTTAGTCCTCAAGTACACTGCATAATTTTGTCACTGGCAGGGCTCGAACCTGGGTACATCTGCTTCGGAGTCTGTTGCTCTAACCACTGAGCTATCCAGTTATATGTAAACTAATGTATTATTTAATTAATTATCTATTTTTATCTCCTTTCCAACAGTTATCACAGCCGTAGGTGGTATTAAAATTGATTTTTTGATACGTTTGTGGCATGCATCTGAAATAGCCTGTGGTGGCGAAATTCTTGCTACTGGTCAAAATGCGACTAACCTGATTTTGCCTGGAAGAGAAGCAATGTGTAAAACTTATTGAATGATTACAATTTGTGTTAACAGAATTCACACGTCAGCTTCGTTTATTTAAAAAGAGAGTCCAATTTTTATATGACAGTCAAATATTATTGTTTTGGCTGGTTGCTCTTAACAACAATTATCCAAATTTTATTACTCATGGTGTAAGTGGGTTCGCGACTGACAATCGTCAATATGCGTGCTATGACAAAGGTTATAAATTACAACTTTTATTATCCCTTTATTTTCGTGAATTAATATGTATTCGGTTCTTAGTAGATATATTCACAATCTAAAATTTTTTATGTGCAAAAACAAAAAGAAATTTTAACAGATATAAGAAAATTTTCTTTCTCATGGTCTTCTCAAATATCTACTCATGAACATATCTTTATATATAAATTGGAAAGCAAAACAAGATAGAAATATGTGAACAAAGCGAGTGTGAAAAATAGAAACCAATCAAATTGCGTGCGTCATATCCAGTTCAAGCTCAACGCTTGTACGTGCTTCTTCTGCTTACATAAATCCGGCTGCAATTTGTTTATCCATAAGGCTTCGTATGTGGCTAGCTCCCTTTTGTTTCTGCATTTAGTAATTACTTTGAATGCTACGTCTGGAGAACATACGTGCGTTGTTTCGATGATGTGTTGCGCAATAGCAGACGTGTATTCACCATTTGATTTAAAACAGGCGTTCAAGTTGCAATGTTCTCTCATTCGGGTAATTAACCGTCTGGTCGATCGGCCTACGTAAGTTGATCGACAACTTGCGCATGTATATTGGTAAATAATATTAGATATCGACATTAACGGCTGTTTCTCTTTGATTGCTGGTAAAGGCAAGTGTGTTACCCTAAATAACACTCGTAGTTTGGCTGCATTAAATGTGCGTGTCAATGCTGCTTCAACTTTCTTTTTGCCATTCGGGAAACTGCATCCCCTTTAAATGGGATGTTTAGGTAGACGGTTTTCTTCTCTGGCCCATAGTACGTCTGTTTCTGGTTAACTCCCCTTTTATTTAGGGTAACACACTTGCCTTTACCAGCAATCAAAGAGAAACAGCCGTTAATGTCGCTATCAAATATTATTTACCAATATACATGCGCAAGTTGTCGATCAACTTACGTAGGCCGATCGACCAGACGGTTAATTACTCGAATGAGAGAACATTGCAACTTGAACGCCTGTTTTAAATCAAATGGTGAATACACGTCTGCTATTGCGCAACACATCATCGAAACAACGCACGTATGTTCTCCAGACGTAGCATTCAAAGTAATTACTAAATGCAGAAACAAAAGGGAGCTAGCCACATACGAAGCCTTATGGATAAACAAATTGCAGCCGGATTTATGTAAGCAGAAGAAGCACGTACAAGCATTGAGCTTGAACTGGATATGACGCACGCAATTTGATTGGTTTCTATTTTTCACACTCGCTTTGTTCACGTATTTCTATCTTGTTTTGCTTTCCAATTTATATATAAAGATATGTTCATGAGTAGATATTTGAGAAGACCATGCGAAAGAAAATTTTCTTATATCTGTTAAAATTTCTTTTTGTTTTTGCACATAAAAAGGGTACAATGAATTTTATTAAAGCTCGCATTTCAAAAGAATCTAAAATTTTTTGTTATGACTTCATATTTAGTTGAAATCTTGTCTCCCAACGCTGTTCTGTAATTTAACCTAACCAGCCTATAGAGGACAACGCATGTTGCACTTTCCGTAGGAAATTTTTGTTCAATTGTCATGCCTGGAAAGTTGATGAGTTATATTTATAAAAAAATATGCATCCTTCTCTCTAAAGCATTCTGCTCTATTGTTATTGAAATGATATCGGTACTCAACTTTATAATATCGGCTATAAATTCCGCAATGCCTATACGGAATCCATCAAGAACATTGGCACCTGCAAGTCGCTTCCTCCAGCCCTCTCTTCTCGTCCATATTATACCAAGATCTAAAATTTCTTGCAGTACGGCAGTCTCAGGCCCACACCTGATTGATGGGTGTACATCTAATAAGACACGCATCAAAGTTGTTCCTGTAATGTTTATAAATAATCGAAATTATTAATAGATTAAAAAAACTTGTCAAAATAAAAATATTTAACTTTCAGCAATGCAATTTAGGCTGCAAAATATTTAACAACAATATTGTGCTTTTAGCTATAAACCTTCTCGGCTTGCAACTAGCGGACTTAGCGAGCCTTGTCGGCAACGGCAGCGCGAACCTTGCCGGTTTTATTACGATAAAACCATTCGTTGTCATGCAATGCCACGATTTCGGTCTCAATGTGTTAGAAAAGTAGTGACCGAATGACGGCAACAGTGCACGACGCGATGACAAGTATCGGCTGCTGCTGCTGCTGCAGCTGGAAAATCTGGCCAATGACATCCAACATTTAGACGCATTAAGCGGTTGTTTATAGTCAGTTTTAGGTTGGAGACTGTTTAATGAATGCAAAACTCAATCTTAATGATCCAACCTGAAAACTGATGTTTATTTAAATCCTACAATTTATTATGACTATTCTCGTAGTTATGCGACAGCAAAGCATTTATTCTTAAATTCTGACATCTAACTGCGATATGTGTGTAAGGCCTCAAAAGTTTACCATATTTTGATTATTTTTTCATATATACGTGTGTGGTAAAACGTAGTTTTTTTTTCGTTCGTCGTACACTGCTCACTGTATTCGGTCTTGGGTGGTGCCTTTTGATTGGGTTTCTTATTTTATTTTCATTGAATTTCTTCCTTTAATTCTAAAAATTAATTTCAATATATTTTAGGTGAAACACCAAATTCACGAGTGCATCACAGCCAACTTTAGTTTGGTTTGATTATGTAACTAGACTTCTAAAAAAATAAATGTTTGACTCTTGTACACATTACCAATATTCATTGAAATTAAATGAACCTGAAATGCCAATATAGGCACTCGATTATAGAATTTGAACTGTAGAAATCTAGTTTAACAATTTAAAAAGAACCCATCTATAGTTTGATTTTGAACTCAGATGGATAAAACGACGTCACTTTACTACGCATACTCACCTGGAGTTCGAATATACTACCAAAATTGCTTTTCAATTTAAAAAAATGAAATTAAACTCAGCTTTACAAAGCGTGCAGACAACTTGCTGGGTACCGATATTCTATTCAAGTCTTACGACTGCAAAATCTTTCACGAATTTCCTGCTGTTTTTTGGATAATATATATTCCGGTTTTCATATCTCATGAATTACCTTCAAAACTTGTTTATTAGCTTTGAAGCCAACTACCTATCAAGATAAATATTTACGGATTGTATTTGCAAACTTCTTTTAGTACATGAACTGGTGGTCATGGGAATAATGAAAATATATCATCTGAGAATGGACTTTAGATGAATACCAGTTAAATTGAAGATATCAATATTTTTCATTTATCTTGAATGTTTCATTATAATATTTTCAGAAATATTGCTATTTTAATGCTAATATTATTATTATCATTAAAATTATTATAAATAATAATATGATTATTTTATTTTTTTAATCGCAAGTCGAAAAAACTGGTTTCAAATTGAACCTGTTTTACATATATTTATGGTTTGAAGGGTTGTTGCGCAGTGCGAAGTTTAAATGATGATTTACCGCAAGTTGCGTTCGTGGTTTGATGCTTTGGACTATCAGTTTCACAAAGATACGATTGATCACCATTTCCAAGTACGCATCTGTTTTGTCTTTGATCAGGCTGGGTACGTATTGTCTTTTTTTCCGAAGACTTCAACATCATTAATTATTAACCATTGGAAATGCGGTGTTAAGCCATCTTTGTTTACTGGATACGTTTGGGCGCACTATCTGCATCACCATCCTCAGGCCACTATACACAGCACAATACTCACAATAGCAGATTTAAGCAAATGTGGTAACCTCGTTCCGAAACCGTTCTATTTATATTTTATTTCTTTTGACTCACCAATGATTTTAATTAAAGATTTTGTCTCAGTAACTAAACTCAATATATGCATATGCCTAGCGCACATGAAAACCCTCACTCAACAACTAAATTCATATATATATATATATATATATATATATATATATATATATATATCTATATATATATATATATATATATATCCATATATCTGCAATTAACAGACCAATCATTACCGCAGTATAATTGCAGGTATCTCAAATTCTTAGTGTACATAACCTCATCTAGTGTGAAGAATGCTGTAGAGGAGAGAGAAAGTATCGAACATTTTTGTTATAAATGTACTGTTACGATGTCACGGTAATCAAAGTTAAAAAAACTGATAAAACGTAAAACTTGAATGTCAAATTATGTGTTTTATTTTAAGCGGGGAACTATAATATATGCATTTGCGTATGAGGTATTTCGCACTTAGTATCAACATAGTTCAAACCCTTCAAAACGTATCTGTCAGACAAGTATGTTTCCACAGTCTTCACACATGAATCAGTAAAAACGAAGAAGATGCAGATGATTAGGCAAGTGGAAAATACCTTGTTTCTTAATTAATGTTTAAAATTTAATGTTAGACCGAAATGTTTTAGGTTTAAACTTTCATTCGTGTTGGATATAGTAGGAAATACTCTTAAGCATGAACTCTGTTTACAGTTAATAAAAATATCGAGTAATAAACTAAACAAACGTAAATTTGAACTGATTAGAGATAAGATTAAAATAAGATCTATATTACTCGCGAAATTACACACAGTGGATTTTAAACACATTGAAGTTTTCACAGACAATACGAGGGATAAAGAAATTAAAAGAAGTTAGACAAAGGTATGAAAAGAAACTTGGGAATTAATTGCCCTTTGACAAATAAGCGAATTGATGCGGTCATATCTAAACGTTTAGTTAATTTATCGAAAATAGATCTCAAGGAAGACCAAGAACAAAGTCTTAATCTTGGACTTAATACTGCAATCCCTTTTGTTTATGTACCTAGGAATGAGATTATTAAGGAAACAGTAAAGTTTGCCCAGTTACTCTCAGACAAAGATAAAGCTAGGTTTGAATTGGATGTGTCCAAAGCGGTGTTACAACATAAAAAGGTGAAATGCAAGCCGAATTATGATTTGAAATGCTTAGGAGCGGAATTATTATACAATAAAGTAATATTCCTTAAGGCGATAAAGGTAGTGCAACGGTACTAATGAATCAGCCAGATTATGAAGTTAAAATTTATGAAAAATTGAATAATTTCGAGGTTCATAATAAAATAAATAAAGATCTAACGGATAAAGTTCAAAGAGAGGTTAAGACTATAAACAATAGAATGATTGAGTCGGAGGAATTATATCCAGGATTTGGAAATTCATTAATACAACGGGATACAGTCCCTCCGAGAGTTTATGGTCTAATGAAGATTCATAAACAGGGAATCCACTTAGATAAATCGTTAATGTACATATCTCATCAACTTATAGCTTATCTAAATTTTTATGCAACAGGAATAAGATATATACTTACTTTTTAGATTAAACTTTAAGGAACACATATAATTTTATTGACATTATTAGTAGATACAATTTGATGGAGAGTGATAGAATGGCTTGCCTGGATTTTGTATCGATGTATACTTATGTCCCGGTACAAGCAGCATTATAATGTGTAAAGCGTAGTTTAACAGAGTTTCCAAAGATAATAGAAGGTAGTAAAATGACGTTTAGTGTTATTATGGAAATTCCTAAATTTTTTATATCCTCCACCTACTTTATATTCAGAAATGAATTTTATAAACAAGATAATGTTGCTGTTATGGGGCAGCCACTATCAGTACCGGTTGGTAATAATTTTAATGCCCTATATATATAAAAAAATCTGTTGTTAAAATCTCCTCTTTAGCCAAATTTGTATGTAAGATTCCTGGATGATATGTTTCTAATTTGGAATCATGGTGATAATGAGTTAAATAAATTTATCGAGTTAGGCAACCAATTAGGCGAATTAAATTTTACATTAAAAGAGGAAACAGTGAGAAATTACCCTTTCTGGATGTGAAAATAAAACGGAATGGTCCCAGATTGGAAAGAGATATTTTTAGGAAAGAGACTTATTACGGACTCCTTCCTAATTTCTTCTCAAATCACCCATGTGGGATGAAAATAGGCATTCTTAAATCCATAATATTAAGGAGTCTTAGATTATTGTATTTGAAAAATAGAGATAAGGAAATGAGGGGATTAAAAGAAATATTTGAACTAAACGGCTATCCGTCAAGTACAATAGATAGATTATTAAACAAGATGCTTCTGAGATTTAATGGTAAAAAATTAAAGAAATTAAGGAAGGAAACAGAACCAGATAAACAAAAAATGTGGTGTTATCTGATTCAAAATTGAACAGAAAATTTAGAATATTAGCAGCTTACTACAATATCAAAACAGTTTTAAGACAAACTCTTACTATAGACAATAAACAACTTAATCAAAAAGAAAAAGTAGAACCCCTCAATATATCAGGAGTTTATGCGATACCTTGAAAAGATTGAAAGCTCAAGTATATAGACGAAACCATGCGCCCGATAAAGGTTCTTAGAAGGGAACACAAAACGGCCTGCAAATATGGATACTTTTAAAGATCAGATCAAGCTAGGCATTCCAGGGCAACGGGTCATGAAATAGACTGGGATGGAGGCAAACGCAGATTAACTAAACTAATTGAAGAGTCAATTGAAATAAAATTGGGGAAAGATATAATAAATGTAACATTGGTAGAAAAATCATTAGGCCCAATATTTAATGAAGCATTTTCTAGAGTCAAAAAACGGGGGGAAGATACATCTGAATTTAGTGCGAACCGAAGTAAGAAACCCCGCTTGTAGAAAATGTATTATGAATTACCTAGACCGATATTATTTCCTATATCCTTATCTTTCTCAAAAAATGTTTTAGAAGATGGTATACAGCTTTATTAATGGTTAGGAGATAGTAAATTATATATATTTATATATATATATGTATATATATATATATATATATATATATATATATATATATATATAAATTGCTGTTTTTGGTTTATCCTTTATGTCATATTTGAAATAAGTCGTTACTAGGTGCGAAATACCTCATACGCGATTGCATACATTATAATTCCCCACTTCAAATAAAACACAGTAATTGACATTCAAGTTTGTCGTTTTATCAGAATTTAACTTTCATTACAGAGACATCGTAACAGTACAGTTATAACAAAAGTGTTCGATACTTTCTCTTTCCCCTACAACATTCTGCGCACGAGATAAGGTAATGTATACCGAGAATTTAGAGGTAGCTGCAATTATACTGAGGTAATGATTGCTCTGCTAATTGCATATATATGCGGATATATATATACATATATATATATATATATATATATATATATATAGATATATAATCTTCATTGCCTTCAAATATTGCTACAGTATATTTCTAATTATGAATAAAAACACGTCAAGAGCAAAGTGGATAAAGGCTACTTATTTCGAGAATACTTCAAACATCGCTCTACAATCTTTCATTTATATACATTCTGGTTTTCAATTGATTATGCTAGTGGTAACACATTTGACCTCGCTTTTACTTCATTTCTTTGTTTTGGCTGATTGATAAGTGTGTATGCGTTTCTTCCTAATTAGGAAATATATATATATATATATATATATATATATATATATTATAATTAGAAAACACAAATAACAAAGTGGATAAAGGTCATTTATTTCGTGAATACTAATCATCTCTTATACAATCATACATATTTATACATTTTGGTTTTCAATTGATTATGCTAGTGGTAACTTTGTAAAACATATATATATATATATATATATATATATATATATAGAGAGAGAGAGAGAGAGAGAGAGAGAGATTTAGCTGTCGAATGAGGGTTCTTATGTGCGCTACGCATATGAATATATTGAGTTTGGTTACTGAGACAAATTCTTTGTTTAAAACCATAGGTGAGTCAAAAGAAATAAAATTTAAGTAGAACGGTTTCGAAACGAGGTTGCCACATTTGCTTAAATCTGCTATTGTGAGTATTGTGCTGCGTATAGTGGCCTGAGGATGGTGATGCAGATAGTGCGCCGAAACTTACCTAGTAAACAAAGATGGTTTAACACCGCATTTCCAATGGTTAATATGAATGACGTTGAAGTCTTCGGAAGGAAGGAACGAATACGAACCCAGCCTGATCCAGGAAAAAACGGATGCGTACGTGGAAATGTTGACCAATCGGATCTTTGTGAAACTGATTGTGCAGAACAACAATCTGCGAACGCAACATGCGGCAAATAATTACATACATGCAGTTAAAATGAGTTTTCAATACTAAGATTGCATAATGTTTAGGTTGTGAGAACAAAGGCAGAACGCATACAATTGGATCACTGCGCCACTTTCATGTTTGTTCTCACGCCATATAGCCAAATGCTTTTGCAAGTTTAGATTAAACCAGGAGTTCTGCCTAACAATTATTGAAGACTATTATTTTTTTGCCATCTCGCACTGCTAATGGACAAAATAATTAAAGCGATAAAATTTTCTATTTCGTCATGAAATTATTTTGCTGATAAATTTGTTCGAGTACAATATGTTCCAAATTTTTTTATAAGATATTGAGTTGTCGTCACGTAAAAATAGTCTAGCAATTTTTAAACAAAAAATAGCACATTAGCAGCAGAACCGTAATGCATAACCCAATCAATATTTTAAGTGTGGAAAAGGTTGCTATTAGGCAAAGTTAATTCAATGGTAAATAGTAAAAAAGACATTTTACCTGATGAACGTGTCTTTTTATTGCATTAATAAATGGTTTATTTTGATAACCGACATTTCCATGTATGTATACACGCTTAACCACTAGAAGTGGTTGTCGAATATCTGTTTTTCATATCTCATTTACAGTTTACAGTTTGATCCCAGTTGGGCAGTAGCCGCCTTACTCTGATGATGACCATCGTTGTTTGAGATGCATCAGTACGTGTCACTGACTATTGTCTGGTTAAGTAAAATGCGATTGTTGTTCATCTCAGGTTAGATAACTTGATTTGAAGAAATAATTAAATCAGACATATGTTTTAAAAATTGATGGTGGGGTTTTGCTTGGTTCATTTGTTTAAGTCTTTTAATTGATGCCCACTTCACTTTGATAGGAGCCAGTCTCTTTTGTCGTGATATTTTGTCTCATGTCGACGTTAAACATATTCATTGTGCGAAAATAATTCTTTTCAATCCTGAACAAGGCTCATGCAAGCCTGATAGCTAAATTTACAACTGAAACATTTATGCTCGCCGTGTTCAATTGGATAGATACTGTATTGTCTCACCAAAATAGGAGGGTAGATAAGCATTTTCACAGCTTAATACAAAAAATGTGCGTTTTACTTTTCTTCACCAATGTGTAATGACACATTTTCTAATGTCAGTGGGCTTTAACTTTTCGTTCTGACAACGATAGCATAAACGGTATTGATATTCTCTGTCTGAAGTCATTCTATCTCATGTGAGGCTTCTACCTCGACTTTTTTCGCAGTCAAAACTTGTTTTTAAATGGATTTGAATAGAATGAGGGCAAGCGGGTCAAACTCAGGCGATATATTTTACTAAATATTTAATTTAATCCTCTACTAAAACACTAAGCATCATGTAATGCTAGAACATTTTAATTGAATTTATTGATAAAATTATTCCATTAATAGACGAGTTCCCAACACGAACGACACCGATTTACTTCTTAAAATTCCTTTGCAACATTATGCACTTTTTATTTTATACTGAAAAAATATAAATAACCAAAATTCTGCCATAAAATTTCAATTCAATATCAATTCCACCGGTAGACTGGTGTTCGATATCTAAGGGCTAATTAAAACTTTACTTCAAAATAGATGTTAAAGCAAAAATTTTGAATGGTACGTGGCAGATATGGCGCAGTGCATGGTTGATAGATTCCAAAGAAAACACACCCAGGGTGGAACCTTCGTTGCAGGAAATTATGAAAAGCAGATGACGTGTTACCAATAAGGACGAAACGGATATACTAGATGAATTGCCTTATTCTTTCTTCTGCGTGGTTCGGCTTTTTTAACAGCATATATTTATAAATATAAACTTTAGTTCGAACAGTTTTATGCAATTGAAATTTGAATTGAAAAATAAATCGCCTCCTCAAGTTTACGTTGTATATACCTGCTTTATATTAAATTGATGTTACAAAATACGACTTATTCATCATTTGAAGTTACAACCATATTAAAATGTTTATTACATACAGAATTCTTTTATAAAAATTCTTCACGAGATCTGTAAATTTTGTGACGAAATTATAAAAGTTTTCTAATTCCATGAACTGCCTGAGCTAGATCATAATTTCACCGAAAACCGCTTGAAAAGTTAAAGTTACAAATTATATTTGTTAATACTTTCTCCCAATCTGAAGGAAACTTGTGCCCGGAATTAATAGCGTGCATGGTAGAAATGAAAAATATTGTTTAATTTATCTGTTTTGTTGTGTCTTTCATAGTATTGTTGTCGCATAATCCTTCTCTGGTAGTCACTATTCTGTATTCAATACATATAACAATCTATTTTGTTCTTAGACCTATTTTATTCCTTATAGTTGCATCAAACTAGTTTGGAAATTAACATCGATACTGTTTTACCTTATTTTATTATACTAATTATGTGTTCTTACTCGAAATAGTTCTTTTTCGAATTCTACATATGTCAAGGTAAATAAAGAAGTAATATTATTATTGTATTACTTACCACTTCTATAGTAGCCACCGACAAAAATAAAATCATGAAATCGGTTCTTCTCTGGTTTTATCGCTGGCTGATTATAAGAAGATTCGCATCTTGGGTATATGACAACTATCATAGCAAGTATCGAAAAGAATGTCAGGAAACGTAAAATGGTCCTTGCTTTCGGCATCCCACTCCGCCATATGAAGCTACGAACTATCATATTAGTCTATCTTCGAAATGAGCGTTGCTGCGTTGAATGGAAAATTAAACGAAACAGCTTATGATTAAAAAATTAAAAATTTTTGAAGTTCAAATTTTTCGAGTATTCTTCTCATCGCCATATATTTTATACAGATATTTTCTAAATATACGTATAAAATAAAATGAAAAAATTCAGCTATGTATTATTCATTATGGTAAACTGTTATATTTGTATATAAGTGTTGCGTAACAAATAAACTGTAGAGTCAAATAGGACTAAAATAACATGCCAAATTTAGCGAAACCAACTTGTATAATCTGATGTGCACATGCGTTTCGTGCTTATTGATGACTGATCAGTTGGAGCCGGAATTTCCCTCCAACCCAAGATATATTTGGTCGAGACATGTGAGATAATAAGACAATGCAATTTTTTTACCTATGTGTATTAAAATTTTAGTAGTGTTAAATTTATGAAAAGTAACTGGCTGTGCGTCCTAAATGATAACTAAGTATATTTAACGTGAACCAACCCCGTAAAGGCTACGAAGAATTTGACTAAAAGACAGCGTGAAATTTGTAAAAAAATATAAAATCATCAATCTTAACATCTGTCGCTCCAATAAAACTGTATACTCTCGGCTATAGCAAAATCACTTGTCATATTTTTGTGATAAACATGACATTATGCAGTAAAACATATACAATTTATGTATTGTTTTCTGCGGAGAACATGTATATATAATTATGTACTATAAATTGCGGTTTAATGACATCGTAGTTTAAATATCAACAAAATGATTTTCCAAAAGTAAGCTTAAATAGACTGTATAATCTCATTCATACACAAGTTTCGTGTTTACTAATGACGTATAAGTAGGCGGTGACACTAACCAAAATCTTGCTATAAATTTGGTAAAAAATTTGAGAGCATGACGTAGTATTTTCTATAGCAACATAAGCGATGCTTGATATTTGGTTATTGTTTACCGATGGAATAAGCTTTGACCAAAATTTCGTTTTCTATTTCTATTGCATGAATTCATGATTCTTGTTATCTATTGTCTGTCATGTAACATTTTTCGTGAGTTAAGTTGTATCCGCCTAATAATTACAGAGGATGTGTAGATTGCACTAATATACGCCTTTCTTATTTGGCAATTTCTGGCGTCGTTATTAATGGTAACGATGATTGTAAGAATGGTGGTTGATTCTGAACCAACGTTTTGCCACGTTTGCCTGGACTATGAATGTATGTTTAAGTGATTGGTGGCCCATGGATTACAATGTCACGTTTATGAAACTTCTGATTATGCAGGTCAGTTTATTCCTGTTTTATATGAAAGCCATTGTATATGTACCATGTCATTTCAACTTTGGTTTACGTCTAACAAAGTAATTGTTTGATACGACTATATTACTCGTTCGAAAAATATGCTCCAAAATTGCTAATTTTGATGACAGCGACAAGTCTTCTTAATCATATCTGCGGTAAATATTGGTGAAATCTTTTGATACATGTTTTATTCACACATTTTATATATATTCTACTTCAAGTAAATTCACATTTATAAACTTTGTGGGGTTTGAAGAAATCTATTAGTTGATTCTTGGCATACAACCTAATGATAACCAGTGTGCTAAAGTTAATTTCAAAGTGTGAATTGAGGAAATTGGCATAGATGAATCGAGTTAACCTATAAAATCTGTACATCTCTGCATCTCACCTGACGGATGTATACATGCACCATCTAGACAAAAAGAGCATGAAATCATACTCTACCCGTATATAAATTATAACTGGCATGTATGTGATCTACTGATGTTAATATTTGATGCAGTAACCCAAATCTAAATAATAAAAAACCAAATAAACCCGATTCAGACATCAAGTTCACCATCGAGATATTAAAAGCGAAACGCTTCCTTCTTTTTCATCCATTTATTTAGAATATAAAATAGTGCCCTGACATCGGCAATAAATGTAAAATCCACGTATAATGGGAATTAACTCCAAAACAATAGCCATGTGCAAAAATCCTATCAATGAAATCAAATTGACAACCTGTTAAACTGAATCATGAATATGAACAACGAACTTATGATCAAGAATAAGCTAGGTTATCCGCTAAAAATGTTGCTAAAAAACAAATAACCAACACTGTTTATAGTTGTCCAAATCTGACCACAGCCAGTTCGAATTACAGAGAATGCCAACACAAATGATTTACTGCGCTTACCATTTAGATTCAATTTATAAAACTCGTTAGTTTCAAGGTGGTTGAGTGGAATCACGGAGTAAAATTTCCTTAAAGCACAAGCCA